>PNEQ01005825.1:0-55691 GCA_003012365.1 Medauroidea extradentata
AAGAAAGTAGAAACGGAACCTTTTGGAACTCGTTCAGAGTGCAGTAGAGTGTAGACCACGCAAACATAATAGCTGTGTGACCTGTGATGTTTCTATACGTAATCTATGGATATTTCTGTCGTCATCGTCAATCATAATGGCCGGAATATGCGTTTTTACTATGCCCGATTTCCCGCCTAGGCCTACCGTAAATAATATTCTTCGGAAAACCACTTTTACATTTATTGACGCAAAGTAAATTATAGTTTCTTTACTTTCAACAACTGCAATAAATATAAATTTTTTACCTCTAGAAGCAGCCAAACACAGGTTACTAGAGGTAAAATTGACCTTTCTCAGTTTGGGCAGAAATGCAAATTTTGCTTATTATAAGACATTTTATATATAATTATGGGTTCTTTAACGTTTTTTTTAACTGTGTAGTGTTACGCAACTTGTAATAATTGTACTGCTACGAATGCCTGAAAATATTATTTTATTGTACATAACCTAAAACCGAGTAGTTGCAGGTCACCTAAAATCGGTTCCGAGTCAAACCTCGAAAACCGGCAAAAAATGGAACCGAAGAACCGAACCGACCCATCCCTAGTTTTAATATTAAGAAACTAAATAATCGAACAGTAATTTAAGTGTCTCTCATTTTGTTTACCATTTATGTAGCCAGAAATGTCAATTCGCTGGCCTCATATATTGTGGGGTGTTTGCTTGGGCTACACTGACATACACTACTTGGTACTGGTCTGCACTGTGTGTGTGTATTAGTGAATGTTCCCTTACTCCTACCTAGGTTGCTCGAGGCGCGAAATAGCTGGAGCATTGTTGACGTCAAACGCCCCCCTCTTTGGAGCTGTTTTCTTCCCGATCAGTCTCTGCAACACTGGTTGGTGACCCTGGGCTTGGCTGCAGGTAGTGGCTGTATCCACTGGTGTCACAGTGCTGGTAGGGCATTGCCTTCCCTCCTCTCTTTTCTGGTGTGCATTCGTCGCAGCATGTCCTCTAAGGTGGACAGCAGGGGCACCTGTGTTTGATGCTGGTGGTAATGGCCTCTGGATATGTATGTGGTGTTGAATCACATGGCGTCACGCATCGCTGCCATCCTACTGACAGGTGGGCCTGCACATCGTGGTGATGCAGCATATGTCATGGGCCATTTGTGGTGCCTCTCCATCGTGCTGATGGGCACCACGGTGCAGGGCGCCTGCGATGATGTGCTGAGTGGCATCGCGGCACTGAGCACCTGCGATGCAGTCATGGTGGTGATCGTCTCGACGCTTGGAGTCATCAATGCAGTGCTTGTTGCAGATCAAATTGCGGAACCATCAGCTCTGGTGGCAGTGGCCTGGTCTGGTGCAATGAAGCTAGTGCCGTGCAGATACGCCCAGGCGTCGGGACTTCTGGCGTCGCTGTGACTGCATGTTATTGTGTGGGTGTTGGTTTGCCATGGTACTCTCCTGTCCCCCAAATTTCTCTCCAATTTCCCTCCTCGTGTCTTCGGCTGGCATGGCAGGGTAGGTATTGCTTTAACTCTAAGGACTTCAGTGCATAGGGCACTGTGACTGCTGGGGGAGATGGGGTGGTGCTCTGTGCATCCCCTTCGTGCGCCACTGACACTGGTGATAAGGAAGTGAGGCTGCCTCATGCTGGGGATGAAGGGTTGTGGTGATTGCTTCGCTCATTTGCCATTCATGTGTACAGTGCTGCCCTTCAATCTGCCTCATCCAGGGTATTTGGTAATTGGCTATGTCTACGTCGCTGATGCCCTGTCAGCTTCCAGAAGTCAGGTGTCTTTTGGGTAACATGGTTACAATTCATCTCTTCTGACTTTCTATCTCCATTTGCTGCCTTTCATCGGGCTCTGTGACCTCGGTGATTGTGCGCACAACTGCTGATTGGGCCCTGCTGTGCATGTAGTTGATGTGATTTGCTCAGAGTCTGGCGTCGGGGCATGGGGAATCTCGATGGGCTAATCTTGAGTATTTGGTTCTGGTTTCTCCACTTCTAACCACTCGCGTGCTACCTTGAGTTCATCTCGATGGACTGTTACAGTGTGTGTAGCAGCTGTGTGGAAGACATATGCACTGCTTCTTAATCTGGTGATGACACAGTGTGGGCCACTCCACTGGGCTGCCAGGCCAGCACAGAAGTTTTTATTGGTGCCATATTGCAGAGGTTCCTTGATGTACACTTCGTCATCTGGGCATAATTCCCTCAGTTGACATGTGGTAGTGGGTGTTCATTTGGCATTGTATAGAATTTGGTTCTTGTGTACTTCGCTGAGTGTTCTCTGTTGCATCTGTGCTCTATCCTGAGCAGATCCTGATTCAACCCTCTGGCAGCTTAACTCTCTTGGTCTGGCCAATTTTCTATCATGTAGGATTTCCATAGATGATTTGTCAGTGGCTTTATTGGTTCGTGTGCGCATGTGAAACAGTGCAGTTAAAAAATGTTGGGGCCACCTGGTATGATGATCGTCGCCTACACACATTCGCAACTGGATCTTCAGTTCTTGGTATTTGCATTAAGTGGTGTTGGAGGTAGAAGGTTGTGGTGTGGTGTTCCGCTACCTACTTTTTGCAGAAGCTCCGCCAGTGGTATCCTGTTAGTTAGGTGTCGTTGTCGGTTAGGAGCACCATGGAGAACTCTGATCATAAGAATTGTTTGCAGTCCATTTACATGTTTGCATGCGCAGCTCACTTCTAAGGCCTCAACCCACAGTGAAAATTAATCTGTAATGATGACAATTACAATGTTTGCCTTGTATACTCTTTGGATAGGGTCCCATCAGGTCCAGAGCACTGCTGTTTCGAATGGATCGGTTGGTAGTCGGGGTTGTTGTCCATTGGGGCTATGGGCCTTGAATATGTTGCACACTTTACTTTGTCGCACATACAGTCGCGTATCTTGCGCTAAGCCTTGCCAGTGGTACTGTAATTCTACATTGTTCAGTGTCTGTTCTGCACCAAGGTGTCCCATTTGATGGTCTCTGGGCAAGTACTGCATTGCGAGGTATCTGGCCGATTCCGGTATGTAAAAATGCTACTTCCATTTACACTCCCTGGGTATGGCTTCTAGGGTGTCGTCAACCACTTGGTAATTCAGAACGGCCCTTTGGGCGCTCTCAAGAAACGTGCTTCTGCACATAAGTCTCTGTTTCTTGTGCAGCACACACTTGCATGTGCAGCAATTGTGCAGTTAGTTGCGGGTCTGGTATATTGAGTATGCTCAGCTCATTGAATCGTATTGGTGGTGCTTTGTCACAAATTGTTACTGTGTTTACTGCTAGCAGCATGACTTCCTACTCGTCCAGCATGTGCGCACATTCTTCCAGTCCTGGAGCATGTGACAAAGCGTCCACGAGGTCGTTCTCCTGGTCTGGTGCATGTTTTAGCATTGACCATATGGTGAGTTTTCTATTGTATTTCTGCATCTAATGTATCCAGCTGAGACTGTGGTTATTAGTCCAAAGTGTGAATCGCTGATATTCCAAATACTGCCGGTATTGTTTGATTGCCCATGTGATGGCTAAACATTACCACTCGTTTACATAATATCTACGTTTGACAGGCCAGAGTTTTGCACTGCCATAGTCGATAAAGCATCTCCTTTTCCTTAAGTGTGTTTGTGACTGTGCCAACACCGCACTTGCTTCCTTCAGTTTGGACATAAAAGTGGCGTGTAGGGTCGAAACATGACAGCTGGTTGCATGAATGGTACTATTGCTTAATTTACATGAATGCTCGGCTTCTTCTGTCCGGCGAAACTTGAATTGCGTTGATAAAATACTGGTGCGTCGTTGTTGTGAAATTTAGAATATACTCTATGAGCCAATTTATTAAACAATAAAATGCCTCAGCTACTTGCGGGTGACTGGTGTATGCTATTCGTCGATATGACATAGGTGTTCTTCGCTAGGTCGGTTGCCATGTCCCAAGAAAACTAATTCTGTTTTGCTGATATCCCATTTTGGTGGCGGGTAGAATACCACCACAGCCAACCCTTGCTTGTCGTAAGAGGCGACTAATCGGGTTGCGGTCGGGACCTGAAACTTGTACAGACCTTAATCTCATGTTTCTTCCTTTGTCTTCTATTTTCTCATCACCCTTTTTCTTTTCATCTCACCATGTCCAATCGTATCTTCCTTCTCTTTATCATAAGCTGAGGCCAGAGCGGTATTCTTCTTCCTAATGAGGTCCTATCCTCTTTCCTAAGTGCTGCCTCCAAATTGTGTGACCCTATGGGGTGTCTTTGTTAGTGACAGTTTAGCGAAGCTGCGAAGGGTAGCTGGTCGGTAGATAGGTTTGGTACGTTCTGGGGCACAGGGTTCGGGGTGTGGATTTGTGGATTCGTGGCTGCCATCTTGGATGATGTCACAGACTGGACGATGTCATCGCCGCCATCTTGTTTCTGGCCACCATATTGTTTCTGGCAGCCATATTGTTTCTGGCCACCATCTTGTCATGGTCGCCGTATTGTTTCCGGCTGCCATCTTGTTTCTGGCCGCCATCTTGTTTCCGACCACTATCTTGTTTCCGACCACCATCTTAGTTTAACTCCCCCCACCCTCTGCTAAATTTCAACAGTCATTTGTTTACATGTTTTGGAGCCCGCTATATTTAATTTTTAAAATTCCCCTGCGAAAATAATCGACTTGGTCGATAACCACTCGTTCAATTAATCGATTATATTAGGTTTTAGGAATGACCACCAGGGATGATACTTTGAGACACCATTTTTGTTTCTTATTTACTCACTTGATTCGACTCCACCAGAATGTGTTCGTGTTTAAGGACAACAGTTAATGTGCCATAGGAAAGATTCTCACCCCTATCACCAATATTTTTTTAATGCATGCCTCGAGGCAGTGAGATAGACAAATCTTGACAGGCAAGAGCCTTCATAACTGTATTCAAGTTAATTTTTACTAAGTGTAGTGTATGTATGTTGTGTCTCTGTATTCTTAGTATGTTGCTGACTTACCACCCTCCCCTTTTACCCGGGCGTGGGACTGGCAACACTAATATTCTAAAGTAGTGCAGGCAGGGTTACTACGCCGAATAAAACAACCACTATATACAGAATATACATTGAAGACATTAAAAGAAACTTAAAAAATTGGAACTGAATGCTGAAACTTATAAACCATCACGATAATATATACAACCCATCACGATAACATATACAACACTATGAAAACATAGACAACACCACGTTAATATATACAAAACCACGAAAATATATACAATACTGTGACAATATATACAACACTACAAAAATATATACAGCACCACAAAAATATATACAACACCACAAAAATATATACAACACCACGAAAATACGATAAACAGAGAAAAACTACGTACAATTCATATTCGCAAGAAAACCAAAAATATAAGACTGATTAATTGCGCTGTGGACGTTGTCCTTGGGGGACGTGCCATGTCCCGTGGAGCCCTGGCTGTTGCACCCCCGGTAATCTGTGCAGCTGCACCAATTTCAACCGAGGCCTGGAAATGAAAAATGGGCGCACCACTGCCACAGGATGATCACCGGTGTGTTGGCCATCTGGAGGAGGGAGTAATGGTGTCCCATAGCCCTCCATACAGGCGCTTCAGTCACTTCACTATTACATGCAGGGAGGTGAAACGGTCGAACAACGACAATTCGTCCGTCCTCCATGGTATCTAATTGTAATCTGTGCGACAGACCTCAAGAAGGATAGTGCCTGTGGCACGCATCCCCTCCAGTCAATGTATTGCAGTACAACCCTGCCCTCCCTTCATGCGGTCACAATCTATGTCACCAGTCATAGGGCGAGCCATAGGCGCCACCAAGTCGCCTAGTTATTGCGCTGGTCTCAACTTGCTCACAAGCAAGTAACTGAAGTGGTTGAGTATTACTCAGGGTAAGGGGCTGCGCGCGAGAGTCGCGCATCACCAGGCTTAATGACCAAGTAGTAAGGCACCTGGACAGTCCAGCGCCTCGCGAGGACTAGATGACGAAACTGCACACCTTACCCCCGACCAGCTCATCGCCTCGAGTTCCAACATGCTAAGAGTACATGTGCGCAGTCATCACAGACTGCCTTCTAGACACCCTCAGTACAGTAGTTCGTACCATTACTAATAAAATGAAATTTGCTTTTAAATAATAAGACAGAAATTAAGTTTTAAACAAATTTATTTACTTATTCCTTCATACATAATTCACTTTATTTAAACAAAATGTCAGATTGACGAATCCAACTGTAGTGGCTTGCATTGAACCCCAGCCATCGCACAAGAACCTTATTTCCTTTCTTCTTCAATACCTTCTCAACCAAATACGTGTTTGGATGCTTGGTAACTCGAATTTCTTCGCCGTAGAAACCTCCACGAATAGCCTTGCCTTCTGTATCTCCTTGGTTCGTAGTGTCGAATCTTGGCCACTTTAAATATTTCAGTGCTCGAGTTCCAGTTAAGGGATGTTAAATGTTCCTATAATCTTTCCTTCTTCATCGGACGACTCATAACAGTTTTCTTTGATGATGACAGTAATAGTATGGGGTCCATCGAACAACAAACAAAGCTTCTTAGTGAAATGTTCGCAGTGTGAACTAACGTAACTTGTGCTTTTAAGTACTTTGCCGCCGAACTTAAATTTATTTAATTTTGAAGTTTTCTGCTGCTTCTTTCCTGTTTCTGCCGAAATATTCAATCTTCTTTTAACTAGAGCCATGATGTCTTCCATTGACACTCTTTTTTCACTCTCTACAGTGGGCAAATTCTTGATTGGTTTTGGTAAAAATCTGGTAGCGACAGTCTCAGACCTCTCACTGGTTAATATTTCATTGTCTGGCCATTATTTTTTCTACTGTCACTAGGGTTAGGTACCCATTGTTACTTCCCATTCGGTGTGGAGTAACATGCTGCTAATGGGCTGAGGGGCTGCTGGCATTGGAAATACTCCTCTTGGTTTATCTTTTCTGGTGTAGTGTAATGTGCATAGGGAAATTGTATGGATGGTGTAGCAAAGGACAAGGGTATCGGTACAGCTTGTTGGCTACTCTGACCTTGGTGGTTATGGACCTCTTGTCCATTTCAGGCTCGTCCTTCTGCCTACTATTTCCTACCTTTCCCAGTTTAACTGTTTGGTGGTTATCTTTAATCTCCATTGACCGTTTCTCCAATCTTACGACATAAAATTTGTCCATTCTCCTCCTGTCATTCATGTAGCCCAGATGATCTTGGCTTCCAGTGTTCCCCAGTTTAACGACATGGTTGTCGTCTTCCTGAACCTCATTGTGTTTACCCTTAGGCCTCGGTTTTGCTCATCCTGTTTCTGTAACCCATTATTCGGATAACCGAACGCTCGCCTCTGTGGCCCTTGGTACAATGGAGGAGGTGGTGAAGTATTACGCCTCAACCTCTCTGGTTGTTCTCGAGAACTGGCTTGCCTGCATTGGCATTCCAAGTGATCTGCCTTGATTAAGTGATACCTAAAATCATTCAAATCCGTAAACGAGCTACCAGTAAATTGGCATTGGTAGGATATGAGAAGTTGTGAAATGCCTAGATTTTTCACAGACCTCCCGATAATGTTCTTCTATGGTTTTGTGTTTTCAGGGGTCATAGTGTTCTGCAGCTAACTGACTTCTGACAAGGCTCTGGATTTTGAAATTCCAAAACTCCTTAAATAGGTTCTCCTTAAGCTCTTCGAGGTTGGAAATACAGTCCTTCGTTACTTCCCACCGGCAGTAAGCCATTGAAGACAAACTCACTCCCATGCATAATAAAAGATCAGAGTTAGTTGGAGGAAGTTTCGCCAAGTCAAAATTTGATCTCAAGGCCGACTTTTTGGTTAACGTCGAAAACTTGTAGTATCTGGCTTCATTCAAGCTCGAGTATTTACTCAACCCATACAATCCAAGGATAAATTTTTCCCCATCAGTCAACAATTCTGTTTTAGTAGAAGAATGTGCTATGAAGGATTTAGCCAATTTCTCAGCTTCAGATGACATTACATTTCAGTGGCTTTAATTTTGCCTACACCAAAGAAACATGAGGTTGTGTCACAACCAGTCAATTCATGAGTAAACAAAAGAAGTTTTCTAGTGTGTTTGAACTTTTCTGTCAAAGTTGCTATGTTATAAAAAACTGTCACAGGGTTTTCACCGCCCTTATGTTTGCAGAAATACATTGATCGCCTTTCGGGGGCAAGAGCAGTTAATAGAACTGCGAAGTCTGTATCAGAACCACATACAACTACTTCAGCAAACGTGCTTAGTTTTGTCATAGCTACATTTACTATGTCTATATCAGCGTCTTCTTCACTTATCAACATCTCAAGTCCTTTTCTTTGAAGTTCAGATGCAAGTGAAGTTATCATTATTTTTTTGTTTTTTTTAATTACTCAAAAATTCTTCTTTTCCTGTAACACACTCGGTGTTTTCGTCAAAATTTGTATCACATGAAGATTTCTTTGCATATCTCCTGTTTTGTTCTTCTTGTTTCGTTGTGGAATCTTCAGGGTATCCATAAAAAACAACTGTTGTATTTTCTCTATACTTGTTAAGAACATATGTACAGTAACTTTGCATTATGACTCCGTATGTACAGTGTTTTGGCCAAATAATACAATGAAGAAGAAAACCTCCATCCAAGACAATTGCTGCATCACTTATATTTAAATCATTTACAATACCTTTCTCAAAAATTTTCATCAGTTTTGACTTGGCCCCCTTTCGTAGAAAAACTTCATCAAATAGAGATGGTGGACGAGGTGCCAATTCATACTCAAGATATGATTTCAATTTTGTAGAACTGTCACATACACATAAGATGCGGTTCAATAGCTGTTGTGAATTCACAATTGCCTGCTTTGACCGAACCTTTACCGATTTTGCATCGCCTGCGTTTTTACCATATTTTTTCTATGAAGCTTGAGCTCCTGAAAATTTTTCCCTTTCATATTTTTCATCGCTGCAACACCTTTTTCGTAAGCTTGGTCGCAGTCTACAGAGTCGTCTGATACCAATCCAGATGATAACGATACCTGTTCGCCAGAATATTTTGTGAAATGGTTATGTTCTTGAAGCCATGAAGTAAACTTTTCGACATCTACCAGGTCCCTAGTTTTTCTTGACTCGCGAAGCTCAACATGTTGTTCACTATAGGTTATGGAAGTCCCCAGAAATTCCTCAACAGCTTCGTGTATTTTCAGATAAAATGGTGCTCCAAGAATCCATTTTGACAATGTGCTGTTCGTAACACCTCTACCACGTGTCAAGCCTCCAACAGCTTTCATGGGACGCATGAGGCACTGTTCAATACACATATCGGACCATGTTCCAGACCAAAACTTTCCACTTCGCCTTATTGTGAACATGCCTTTATTTACGAATATATCTAATTCCTTATCAGATAGCTTTGTATGAAGTGTTATCATTTCCTGCACATAGAGATGAGCAGACTTCGCATATGGCAAATGTCCAGCAGCATGGAAATATGGAAGCATTTCGATAGTTGTGTTTAAGTGTAAATCCCAACTTCCTGACCTTTCTGCAAAAATCAACTGTAGAATGAGGTCAATGTACTTCAAAAGATTTACCCACAGCTTGGCAGTTCTGCTGGTTAACTGTATGTTTTTCAAGGAATCGTTTAATTTATGTAAAGCTTCTCTGACGTTAAGTTTTTCCAACATTTCTTCGGGCTCTGTTTCCTGAAGAAGTAACTGTTTGGAAAAGTTCTCCAAATAAGTAATGGCAGTTTGAAAATCATCGAAACTGTTCCTCATTACATTTATGATCGCAGAGGCTGTAAAAGTGTGAGCTCGGATGCATCTTGAATATGCATGTCCGTTCAACATGTGATTAACTGTTGTTTTACCGTAGACAGCAGCCCACTTCCTTCCATTATTCGACCAATTAAGCCCATGAACGACATTAACAAATGAAACCCACCCAACCTCAGAACAATCTTTGATGTCACTTGATGCTTCCGCAGAAGCCACTATTTCAGAAGCTTCCAAGAAAAGGGGCTGATCAAATGTGACTATGCATGTCTGGTTGTGCCTCTTGCTCTGTTCTGCTGCAAAGCACAATGCTGTGAAAATCGTAGATAGATTACTGGGATCTAAATTTATGAAAGATATGCCCATTATATATGAGGATTCACAATTGTCTCTATGACTTGTTATTGTGTTCATAAAACCATTCCACCCTTGTTGACCATTTTATCCAGCAAGCCACATCCAATTTAGAGGTAACAAACTGTTATATGGCTCACCTATAAGATTTCTAGTTGATTTCAGTTCGTTGAAATCTTGGAGTATGATAGCACTCAAACCACTACGACTGTTTCTTTTCGGGTAGGAACACAAACGGATACTTTCTGTGTTGAATGTTCCAGATGGTATTCTTTCAACCTGAATATGTGTTTCAACGCTTGCGCTTGGTGTAATACATTGAATACCTCCCATTGCATGAAAGGTGTTTAGGCCATCAAGAGTACGGATATTTATATCGGCATTGTCAAACACATACTGTACGAATGGTTCATCATCTACACGAGGGGAACCAGAATTTATAAGAGAATTCATGTAAACAGATGCTTCATGATACGACACACATACACCTGTAGAATATAACAAGTCTATTAGATGTTTAGATCCGTACAATCAATGAAGTGTCAATGCTAGGCTAGTTTGTATTGGAGATAAGAATGATCTCGGTCGTACAGCTTATATTATTGCGTGATTTATTACATCACACTTTCGACTCACTGCCTTTGAATCCACAATGTTTTTCTTTTTCGTTACTCTTTGCATGAAAAATTTCAAACTATCTGGAACTAAGTTTTCTCCACCTGGCCTAATTTCATCAACATTAGGGTATGTACGTGAATCATACATCATCTTCTGGATATCTGCTTTAACTATATCTGCAGCAGCTAACACTATTCTCAATCGTTCTGTTGCTGGGTCACTTTCCCTATCACGGTACCACTCATCCATAATTTTATTAACTGTCTCAGACAAACAAAGAACATGTTTTCTTCCTGGTGTATTTGACACAACCAATCGTTCCTTAAAATTATGTCGTAGAAGATTTGTTAAATGTTTATTTGAATATGTTTCTCCTTGGCCAGATATTTCTTTCAGAATGTCTTTTAGTTATGTTATTGTGTATTGACATTCATCACTGTTCTCGATATGCTCACACAACATAGCAAATGTTTCTCCAAAATTACATTTCGGTCTTCCAACAGGTCCCTTAGGTGATCTTATTTTCGAAAAATATGTGTGACATTTTCTGTGATAGCGTGCTTCAGGTGAAACCAGGTCATTTTCACTTAGCAGTCTGGCTCTGACTCTCTCACTCCACTCATCATTTCGATCATCACATTTCCTTAAAAAGTTTTCCCTTATTTCTAATGTTGTTATTTGGTGAATCCCTATCCTACATTCCAAGGGAACTTTCAAATCAACAATGGCCGTCTTGCCACACATAAAGCAATTACTTTTGAAATCAAACATGTCTTCTGAACTTCTTAAATAGCATGAAGATGTTGGCAACTGTACGTCACTGGGTTGTGTCGATGCAAGAGCAGTTTTGATACTTGTTGGCCTTGTATAGTTTTGCCTGCACACACTGTGAACCCTAACATTAACTTTTCCTTCCAACATTTCATGCAGTCCTTTTTTTTTTTTTTCGGGATAAACTTGCATCAATAATCGTCTGTATACCTTTTGTCACAACTACAGTTCCTTCTTCAAGCTCCTTGCCACAAAAAATACACATTGAATTAATTGTGTCAATTGTTGATGTCAATATGCGCAGATCAAACAGCAAATTTATATAACCTGTAATCAGAGTCTTAGCATTAATATTGTTTTTGTAAGTTATACTACCAGTACAAACAAACCTGGCTAAGACTGTGTTTTGATTGGAACATTTTATTAGGTACCAAAATTATGGTTTTCATTATTTGATATTCTGTAAACTAATTGTATTCACATTTCATTATATAATTTTGCATTCAATATTTTTTCTCACTACCAAATACAAACAAATACATCATTTTTTAACTCAACCGACATATTTATCACCGCCGTAATAGTAATACAATTAGAGATGTTAATAATTCTAATGGGGCTAACTAGTAAGGTACAGGTGTACCACCATGATATGGTTTTTTCGGGTTAAAAAAAATTTCTGTGCTTTTAAGGTTCTTTTTTAATGTGCTATACCACCACAGGCTGTATACTCGTCTAGGCGGGCGGTGACGATATATTAGGTGCCAATTTGCTAGTCGTCTTGTTTGCGAAATTATATGTGCATTTTCATGTTTACTTAGTTGACAACGACAAAAACTATTCTTAGTAGAAACTTATCAGTGCGTTTGTGCTTGTGTGCGTAGAACTCTTGCATCCTGTGACATACATTATTGCTGCAATGGCATAAGTCCAACCGCTACAGAACAAACGTTTGACTTACTTTCTGCCTTACAGCATTGTTGTCTTTTCAAAGTGCATAGTGCGCGGTTTAAGTATCAAAGTTCAATCGTGAACAGTAGCTTCAAAATTATTTAACATTATGAACCAATTTTCAAGATACATAATTTTTCGTTATTAGAAATACATAGTTAACATATTCAAAAATATCATCTCGTTTACTACGAATACACGAATTTTATTAGCAGCAAAAAATTACTTTTATCGAAAATCATACTGTATGAAAAATAACAGTTCTCAATAATTAACACGTATCATTTATGTTTCTACGAAACATAATTATTATATTTTCACCTATCTAAAAACTTGCTAAATATTAAGGTTTTTCAACCAGCTTTCAAAGTTGAGAGAAGTATAATTCTGTATACACTGTATCGGGGGGAAAATAAACGTTACTCATCCAATGTCAGCTTGAAAAATGCTTTTGTACACATAACATTTGACAAATTAATCGATATACAGAAGCTATATAATTATAATTAATATTTTGAAAACATTCGTATAATTAAAAATGTTTAACAGTTACTCACACAAAACATGTTTCTTCAAAAATAACTAGCAAGAAGTTTCCTCCAGCACGTACAGAATATACGCTTTTCACTTGCTAAACAAATCACAACCGAAGTACATTTAAAGTCTAGCAGCTCCAGCAGCTTCAAGGTAACTGATGTTCGTGGCGACCGTTTCTATTGTTGTGCATCGTCCGCGTGGAGGTGTAGGGAATGACTCACACGGCACTAATCCGTGTCGCCTGGACGGTGAGTCACCGATTCAAAGAGTACAAATAAGGCATATATTTAAGGCATAAATAATGAGCTAAAACGTTTACTTGAGCGATATTAGAGATTTATTGATGACAAAAGCTACAAGGTAAAAATCAGTTATGGGACAGGCTAAAATCTACTATCTGGCACCTATTTCTTACATTTACAGGAAAACCAGATGCTTTAGCGTAATTGTTCATTAGATCATTTTTATGCATTACAGAATAAGGAACGAACCTGAAACAAAATCATCCATTTATGACAATTACTTACTAAGATATTGGTATATAACCAATACACAGCAAGTCTGAACTTTGAGGGGGTGTAGGGGGGAAGCACAGGGAGGAGGGGTGGGGACTTTTGAAAAAAAAAACACCTCTAGTGGTGTTCTGACAACTGTCCAAAATTCAGCTGTAATCTAATTATTTCCGACTATAGTCATATTTTTCCCTTCGTTGACATGGCAATTTGTTCCAGCATTCGTGGTGGCTTTCTGTTTTTTTTTTTGTTCTGTCGAATGTTCTGCAAGAAGTTTGTCTGTTGCCACAATTACCTCATCGAATAATCTATCGAATTGTTCGTCAGATCGAAGAGTTGTGAGTCTACAGATTAGTATTTGAGCTGCTTACTTTGCACTTGTAGCAGTTCTATGGGAGTTTTGGAGAGCTCTGGCCAGTTGGTCACAAAGACTAAATATTTCTGTGGCGACAATCAAGTAAAACCTTGATCCACATTGATTCAACTTCTTTATATACCCACATATAGTGGCGTTCTTCTCAGGAGAGATAGCACATGGCTCATCAAGAATGGCTTGATGAGTTTACTGAACAGTTGAGTATGTTTTTTTTGCATCTTTTCAGATATTTTACCCTCTCACACAGCCGAGTTGGACAAAGGGGAATGAGCTACTGAGATGGTTCCAACACTACTTTTTCACTGCTATTACATTGATGCAGCAAATTGTCAGTATAGATATTCCTCCTTTTCAAAGAGTCGAGTATTACATTACTGGAGTCTTTAACAAGACAAATAACATTATGCATTCCACCAGTCTTTCTTGCGACTTTCTGCAGAACCAAATCAGATGCGTGATTCGCACAGTGCACACAGAGAGATTTAGCCTGTTCAATGAATATTTTTTTCACACTTTTTTCTCGGCCAGACATATTGGCAGCACCATCTAAACAGTGCCCTCGATGGTTATCTAGAGACAAATTCAACCTCAGCAATGCATTTTTGTGTCATAAGTTAAGGTTTTACCCTGCATACCCACTGGGTTATTTTCTGGTGGATATTGTTTTTTTCTTGATCTTTATATTTTTCTGTGTCCTTTTTCCAATTTTGTAAACCAATTGTAAAAAAAAAAGTTTGTTCCACACCATGGAACCATGATGTATCCCGTTCACTTACCATTCGAGAGGCTGTCATGCGTGTGTGGCAGAGTACACAATATTTTTCTGTACCATAATGAAGCTATTGATGGCTGGCAAACCACTCACTCTTACACTTTCTGCCAGCTGTCACAGGAAACGAGAAAGTGTTTGATGGCTGATTCTTCATTGCGACAACTGGAATATTCTTCACTGTACTTGATGTCACCTTGGAGTTTTTTTGGAACTGATAATTGCTGCATTATTTATTTATTTATTTCTTGTTCCCTTGAGCCCAAAAGTATGGCTAGAGCCTTAGGGCTATGGAACGTGTCATATGATTGCAATATACATACCGGTTAACACCTCTATTAACAAAAATTAAATTAATAACATTTACAAGTATTAAGATTATACTAATATGTTAAAAGTAATATAGCAGCACAGTGACATCTTTAAAAAACATACAAAGAAATACATTCATAGTTTAACAATATTTACATTGTTTGTGACAGGAGTGTCAAAATAATATAATCATGACAGTACAATCCAGGCTTAACCCTATTTAGTCTACATATGACAATAATGACTTCCATAGAAAGCTTTCATTAGTTCAGAATTTTATCAGCATAGACATCAATTATATTTATTATATTATAGACAAATATTCATCAATTTCTGTTAAATTATAAAAAACACTGTGTATCAAACAATTCACACAGCAGTTTATAAAATTTTTACATTTTATTTTCTAAAATTAAGCTTTTTGGTAATTTATTATAGAAACATAGACCAGAGTGATACAGACCCTTTTAAACATTGTACTTGAGTGTTGGTTTATCCTTAATCTGAATGCATTTCTTGTGCCATGGCTATGCACAGCTTCATTCTTCAGATATTCATTTTATTTATTTTTTAACAAAATTAAGTACACATATTACGTATTCGTTATAAAAAGGACGTACATTATGCATTAAAATAATTCTCTACAAGAAGTAGTTTTGTTAACCCCTGCCAGAATTCTAATCTGTAATATAAAGATTTTTTTACTTTCCGATGCATTCCCCCAAAATTCAATGCCATACCTCATTATAGAATGAAAATGTACAGAGTATGCTAATTTTAATATCCTGTTGTTTACTATTTCCCTTAAAGATCTTAATAAAAACATATTGAAGAAAGTATTTTTTTTTCCCAGATTATTAATATGTTCAGTCCATGTTAAACGTTTATCGATATATAATCCTAAAAATTTTGTTGCTGCCACCTCTTCCATTGTATTATCGGTTGGTAGTATTTCTAGCGCTTCAAATCTTTGTTTGCTACATTGAATAAATTTTGTTTTTGTGATATTTAAAATTAGTTTTTTTGTCCTAAACCAATGATTTAATACATTCAATGTTTCTATTGTTTTACTTCTTACGGTTGTTAGATTATATTCTTTTACAATGATACTTGTATCATCTGCAAATTGAGTTGTATTCGCTCTTTTAATTTCCTTGGGTAGATCATTTACATAAATAAGAAACAATAGAGGACCCAAAATGCTTCCTTGTGGAACCCCTGCTGTTATCTTAGCCCACTCAGATATTGTTAAATTGCCATTCCCTATTTGTACTCTTTGATGTCTTTCTTCAAGGTAAGATTTGAACCATTTTGAGGGCTGAATCTGTAATGCCAAAATGTTTTAATTTATTTAATAAAATGTTATGATTAACCAGGTCAAAGGCTTTTGACAAATCACAGAAAATGCCACATGTAATATTTCCTTTATCAAGTGCTTCTATAATATTCATAGTTACCTGATATACTGCAGTCATTGTGGACTTATTTTTCTGAAAGCCACATTGTTCTTTATTTAGGATATTGTTTCTTTCCAAGTATTTGCTCAACCTGTTTAGCATAGCCCTTTCAAAAATTTTTGAGAAGACAGGAAGTAAACTTACTGGTTTATAATTTTCCATTACTTCTTTGTCTCCCTTTTTATATATAGGTATTACCTTAGCAAATTTTAATCTGTCAGGAAATTTGCCATCTCTGAAACTTTGGTTAGTCAAAAAAGTTAGAGGATTTACTTTATTCCGGCCACAATATTTTATAAGTTTATTCGATAATCCATATATATCTTGTGATTTTTTGTTCTTTAAAGTACCTATTATTTTTATTACGTCTTCTTCTGTAATTGGATGAAGCTTGAAGAGCTGCCTGTTAATTTTTATATTATTTTCAGTATATTTAGAGCTATGTTGTGTGGTAATTTATTATAATTTGAGTTTAATTGAGAACTAACATTTATGTAGTAATTATTAAAAGCTTCCGCTATTTTTTTAATCACACATTACTATTCTGTCATGAATCCTAAGGTTTATCTTTTTAACCTCCTTACTTTTCTCTTTTCCCATTTCCTTATTTATTACATTTCACAGTTCCCTAGGGTTGTTTAGAGATTCTTTAATTTTTTTACTAGTGTAAGATTTTTTTTGCTAATTTTAAAGTTCTGGAATATATTCTTTTGTATTCATTATAGTAATTATCAAAAGATTCCTTATCAGTTTGTTTCCTAATTCAATACAGTACTTTTAGTTTTTTACTAGATGTTATAATAACTTTATTGAGCCAAGCTGCTCTAATAGATTTATTTTCATTTGATTTAATAGTTTTGCTTTAGCTGGGAATGTTTCTTCAAAATATAGTAAAATTATATTTAAAAATTTATTGAAATTTTCATCTAATGAGTTATGGCTATTTAGTTCTAACCATGTTTCAAGTGATAACTTATAATTAAAACATTGTAAAGAGGAGATACTAAAGTTCCTTGTGAGATTATATTTTTTATCGTAAGATAATTATTTCCTTTTTTTTTAACAGTTTATTTTAAATAATTGTGCTTTGTGGTCAGATAGAACCAAGTCTATGTTTTTGACATAATTTAATTCAACATTACTAATCACATAGTCAATTGCTGTTGCTGATTTTTTTGTATGTCTTGTATTATTTTCTCTATTTTTATTTTCTAGATTATATCTTTTCAGAATATTTTCAGGTTCATATTTACCTTGAGTTGTTAAATTAAAATCTATATTTATCACCACATATAATTTTCTTACAAGGGTTATATTTGAAAATATATTCCAAACAGTATTCAAATTTTTTTAAAAAACTATAAATATTACTATTAGGTGGTCTATATACACACATTATAATAACTGTATTGTTACCTAATGATATTTCTATTGCTGAACACTCAAACATACCTTGTTCACCTGTTTTTACTACATACCTACTCCTTCTCTTCAATAGCTACATCGATGCCTTTATGCACCACAATACAACTTCCTCCATATCCATTTTTATTTCTGCAAAACTTACTTATTATGTTATAACCTAAAAACCACTCTTTTCTACACTCCTCATTTGTTAGCCAATGTTCCGTTAAACAGATTATATGTGGCGTTTGATTAATATGCATGTTATCAAGCATCACCTCAAAGAGTAAGTATTTATTTCTTAATGATTGTAAATTAAGATGCATAATGTTAATATTATTTGTCTGATCTACATTTGTCAAAAGATCTGTATCATTTTTTTTTTAAATTGGAACAGTGCAGATCTTTTGTTCGTTAGTGGTTATTTTCAATTGGGAATGTTTAGGTTGTGAAGTAATTACTGATGCTTGATAACATTTACAAGTTTCCCTGTTTTGCAACAATTACAGTACTATTTAGTAATCTCTTTCCCACTAATTCAATGATTTCTTTAACTAGCTGATTTTTTCCACGAATGTTAAAATGAAGCCCATGTTGTGTAAAGTTTTCCCTGTTCAGGCTGCTACATCTAATGAACACCACATTTTGAAATGGCTTGCCAATCTCTCAGTTTCCCCATTTATTATTTTTTTATCTCTGTATTCACACAGGACCATGGCATTAGGTCATGCCTTAGTGCAATGTCCAAAACTATAACACTAGTATGTGTTAATTTAGGCAGAATTTTTTTTAGACTGTTTACTAAATTTTTCCTTAATTTCTACTCACATCGTTTATCCCACCCATTAATATAACATAACAGTATCATTATTATTAAAGTTACTACTTTCCTCCTCAATGCCATTCACAACTTCCTTCATAGGTGCCCCGTATTTAACTATACCTAAACACTTCATGATCACTCATTTTTTCACTTAGTATATTAGCCATCCCTTTCCCCTGACTGTCAAAAAAACTACAATTTTTCCTTTAGTTTGTTCTTCTGCTGTTTTACTTTACTTTGTTCATTTACTCCAGATGTTTTTGAAGCTTCAAAACTCTTGCCAACTTCACTCTTATCTTCTAGTAATGAGAATATATTTGCTAATGGCACACAATGAACATTATTTACCTTCTGATAGCTTCCTTTCACCATTGTTGACCATTTTCCCCGGCTGGTTCCACTTTTGGCATCATGTCTTGCTCCTCCTATTCTTGCATGAGTTTCACTATTCACTGATCGTAACTGACCAATTTCTTCATGAAGTATTTTAACTATTTCTTTAAGGGAACTATTTTCGTCCCTCAATTGATTTATCACCAATGCAAGCTTGTCTTCGTTACCAGCATCCTCCACACTCATGGCCTCCTCGACTCGGTCATTCTTGCACCCTGCGCACTGCCATTCATTTTCCGGAATTATGTCTTCATTAACTTCACCGCATTTATTAAAATGATACCATTTATCACAATACTCGCAATATATGCCGTTTCTCACCATTTTTAAGCATTTGCCACACTTATCATCTATTATTACTTTAACTCGTTTGCAGCTACTGATGTTCAATGTGCCGCTCGGCGCCATTTTTATTGATTCTTATATTGTGCTTGTTTTAACTGCTCTGAACCTAGAACAATGAAGTTATTTAACTTATTAATAACCTGCACAGATAGAACTTTATGCATACTTCCTAACAAGCAAGGCTATGTTTTCAAGCTTTACCAAACAATAGCAAGTATTTAAAGGGATGTGTAAAATGGTTCCAATATATATGTACTGGAAATGCAAAGCATAAAAATTCAAACCAAATGGCTGGAAAGAGAATTGATTGAAATCTGTATTTTTAAATAATTTGCATAAACTGATTTAAAAATAAAAGTATATCTAAAAAGTAAAAACTAACAACTTCAGAAGTAATTAATTTAATTTATCGGGTGATGAATTATTTTTTAAAATTGTTTGTATAATTTACAAATTCTTTAGTGTAAAATGTGCTCTTTAACTTTTTTTCAGGTTCACCGCTTTATTACGTCCTAATCTGTATTCTTCTTTAATTTGTTCATTTCCTACAAATGTTTTTGTTTTGCTGCCCAACGTTTCTCTTCAATGCACGAGATTTAAAAATTCCTTTGTAATCCACGTCTTACACGAGCATTTTTTGATGGTATCGTGTTTTTGCTAAAGGTACTTGATACATGTACTCCTTCAACAACTTTGTTAAGAAGATTTTGATAGATTTCATTCACTCCAAAACCATTATTAGCAGTCGTAAGTTCTAGAGTCTCAAAGTATATTTTTTAATTAACGAAATTTATAAGTGGATTTTTATTGACATTTATTTCCTCATTGGCCTTACTTGTACAATTTATATACTTCAGTGGTTCTAGTGTGTACCTGTTTCTGTTTTCCAATGGAAAGAAGTGGATTTTTTTTCTTGTCTTACCTCTAACAACAACAGTTTCACACGTGCGTTCACTCCTACTTGATTGAACACATTTTTCACTTATCTTCGAATCACATTGAAGAATGTTAATTATTTCCTTCAGGGAGTCAATTCCTTCTATCATCTTATTGATTATTCTTTGGTTTTCTACTATCTTATTTTCACATCCACAAACATTTACAAGGTCATTTTCACTATTCCCACCATTGTACTCGCGATCTTTGCATGCTTTTCATGCCCAGTTATCTTTTGGAATTTAGTTTTCTTCTACTTCGCTACATTTATGAAAATGGAACCACATATCGCATTCATCACAAAGTATGCCGTTCCGTACTATTATTCTACAAGAATCATATTTATAATTCCTTAAAACATTACATTTTCTTGGAACACTACGATGTTTTTCTGTACTCGGCGCCATCTTGTATAAGAATTCGCGATTTCACAGCACATCAATTAATTTTGCAGTAATTTATTCGTGAAAACATTTGAAAGCTCTTATGTTATTACCTCGAAACCATAATACCATGTAACCTCTAAACTACTCCACGAAAATAATGGTGGCCGTCTATGTTTAAATTGTTTAAAAATTATCAGGAATGTTGGTGCCGTCAACTGGGGTTACTTTGTACCACTTGTTCAGCATTATTATTTTAATACCTTCACAGATGGTACTAGAATTGTTGCATTTCAAACTTATAATTTTGTATGTGTACCTTGAACCTTATAGATTGTGTTTTAAAACCCAGAAGCCAAAATGTTTTATAACTTAATTGTTAATAATGGTTTACTGTGTGGCCTAATGTTACCCCTGAAAAGGGAAACTTTGTGCCACATATGTTCTATTATGAATGACAGAAAGTTGCACATTATCAGGTGATACTTTATGCCACGTTTGACTTTTAAATGCAATATATTATTTATACAATATCAATATGGCGCATAAATACATGTATAAAGCTACAAATAATAACTTTTATGAAAACATAATTGTAATATGTTACACACAAACACGTCCACACTGAACACTTTACATTTTGAAGGCAAACAAGTTCTTTAAAAATTGGACACTATGTTTTAAGCATATAGTAACAGTACTCTGTTGGTAGTTCCTATTCTTATAGTCTCCCCACAGATATTCCAGCTCTTTTACACGCAACACTCCTCTCTTGTTCACTGTAATTGGTTCGGCAATCATCATGATATCATCATCAATGCAATATTCTATCAACTTGTATTGAATCTGAGGCCACTGCCAGTGCTTCATACTTCCTTGCATACAATCTACTGTCACTTCTCTTTTGTCTCTTGCCAAAACTTTCTCCGGAAACAATTCTCCTTCATATTTTATGACAATATAGGTCCCTTTTTTCACATTGTTCCTTCTCACTGTGGTAGACTCCGCTGCACTGCTGCAACTAGCTTCTAAATTGAAGTCTTCCTCTTCGTTTTGTCCCTTTCCAGCCAACTGATTAATGTTTGTGTCCGTGCCTTGTTTCCTTTTTTGATACTCTGACGATTTGTCATTACTATGCACATCAGCAGCAGAAATTTCATCATTGGTGGATTTCTCAGCTTCAGAAT
Source organism: Medauroidea extradentata (assembly GCA_003012365.1). Lineage (NCBI taxonomy): Eukaryota > Metazoa > Arthropoda > Insecta > Phasmatodea > Phasmatidae > Medauroidea > Medauroidea extradentata. The sequence continues at coordinate 21,897 of PNEQ01005825.1, forward strand.
CTTCTGGTGTTACACCTTTGCCTGCTGCAACATTCAACATATTCTTCCTGATTTTCGTGACAGGTTCATCTGTGTAACTCATTTGTTTCAAATGATCAATGAAACTTGAGACACTGAGTGCCTAGAATCTTCTGCACCATCACATGGGAATTTGTCAAGCACACTTTGTTTGTCGAATGGAAATATACCGGCTGCACGAAAGCCAGCTTTCAAGTTATCGACTGATTTCATACCAATATTTATCATAAACTTCCTCAACAGCTGAGGAAATTTCGACTTTTCTAGAGATGTAGAATTCTTGCCATCAGGTGACATCTTCCACTGAGACATGATTATCCTCCAGTGCTTCTTCAAAGGACAAAAAAAAAAACCTCGTCTAGCCGCTGAATAATGTGTGTTGAATTAGGAGGCAGAATAATAAGAGATATCTGGTTTTCTGACACATTGCAATGACTCTCAAAGAAATGTGACTCGACAAGTTATCGCCTATAAGAATTTTTTGTCCTTCTGTTCTTTTTACTGCAGGGATAAAATTATTTTCAAACCAATCTTCGAACGCTACTACATCAAACCATCCTGAAGATGTTCGATTGTAACGAGCACCTGGTGGCCGCCCTAACATCCATGTATTATAAGATCTCTCAGCCTTGTAAACAATGTAAGAACAGAGTAAATCACCTGCAGCACTACCACAAAACATGACATATATGTTTGACTTGGAAGAGTTCGCAATTCGTTCAGGATAATTACATGTTCTCTTTACAATTACATTTCTTTTGACAGGGTCGTCACTCAAATACGTCTCATAATAATTCCAGATATTTTCTGGAGGAACTTGACTGATTTCGTCAGACAGATTGTTAAAATATTAATGTACAGCAGTCTTTGACACTGCAGCACGACTCCTCTTAATATTTGAAGCTAGTCTTACCTTAACAACAGTGACTGTCTGCTGAGAAATGATTTTGCCTAATCTTCTCAAGGCAAATTATCCCGAAGCCTATCAACATGATGACCTTCATGATCAAGATATGCCTTCACGGCACAACCTAATCCAGCATTCCAGAGGAAACCTCCACTCTGCCATTACACTACAGTAATCTGAAATGACCTCTCTTTTACTGCACTCAAAACTGGTGGACGACCTGGAACACCAAACGAAACCCAGTCCACATAGTGCTGTAGCCTACTAGGCCTATAATACATTTGAAAATGTAATACAGCCATTTTCAAATGGTATCTTAAAAGTTTTTATTTAACTCTTTTGCAAATGTCTACTGCACCTACCTGGTGGTTTTTCATGTTTCAACTTCAGCTTGTTCGCTATGGTATTTCTATGAATCCCATATTCGTGTGATGCTTGCCGTTGTGTTTTACTTCCGGAAATAATTGCATTTAAACACTTTTCTAGAGTTTCTGGAGAGTAATCATATCTCCTACTCCCTGGTGCCCTTTTATGATCCTGGCCATTCTTGTTAAACAGCCTGAAACAAAAGTGCGGTGGCACAAAGTTACCCTTATTGCATTTTTTCAATATACATACTAAAAAAATTAAAGTGTTTGTCATATTACTTAGTGGATAGTTTTTTAAAATGTGAAAATGCTTAAAAACTTAACACTTACCTGATACACATCTATAATATTTTACTGTTTACAAGCACTACTATATAATAACAAAAATCTCAATAATGGTCTATACGCTGCCGAAGTCGTCTGCAAGCAAAATTACAGTGCGCAGCCATGTTGGTTGTAAACATTTCGTTGCTATGGAGTTGTCATAGTAGAAATGGCTGTAAGTCAAGTTGCTTTGTTTAAACTGTGTTTGAATGAAGAGAAAATACTCAAGAAAGGCGAAGTTGCTTTTAAGGAAGGCCATGCGAAGGCTTTTACGTATAACAATGTCATTATTGAAGAGAAAGTGAAGGCAAGCTTGAAGTAAACGGAGTATGAAGTGCGGGTAAGTGTAATCACAATTTTGGGGTTATATCACATGATTGGAAGGAGATGTGCTTTGTAGAATGTAGTGTGTTGTGGGACTGACAGTTACATAGTATATGTGAATATATATAAATCGTGTAATATTACACACCACCTATTATATATAACTATACAGTAATATTAAAGTAATGAGTAGGAGTGTGAATACATGCCACCCAGCGATAGCCTAACTGCAAGTTCTTATTATTGTAATAATAATGTAAATATTAAGAATAGCTACTCATCGTGTACCGATCAAACTACTGATTTTTATTTTAGACTTGTAGTTTGTTAATGAAACATGTTTCATTAGTTAACGTATCCTCTAAAATCAAAAGTTTGGCAGATACACAATGAGTAGCTATTCTTAATATTCACCCATGAAAAATAAGATTGTTTGCAGATAACGAGAGGTACAAGGCAGTGGAAACAACTTGCAGGCAGATATTGTTAAGTTATATAAATGTCGTAAAGCCAAGTTGGTGAGGTTTATTAGAAAGAGAGTGGTGAGTAGAGAGGTATACAGAAGGAAAGGGCAGGAAATAGAGGAAGCCACAGAATATAAGTATCTAGTGATTGTGATACAGGCTGATCTAAGGTGGACAAAGCAGTTTGACAGAGTGGTTAAGAAGGGAAGAAGGGCTTAGGACTGCTGGGGAGGGCGTTGAAGGGAGTTAGTGGTGAAATGAAGGGAAAGGTATATTTTACGATGGTTCATCCTGTATTGGAATGTGCTGCTGCGGAGTGGGATTCGTATGTGGATGTGGAGTTACAAGAGCTAGAGAAGGGCAGCTAGATAGATAATGAATAAACAGAAAAGGAAGGGACACAATAGTGAGGAGGGAAGGAACTTAAGGCCTAGCATGATGATGAAGGAATTGGGATGGAAACTATTGAGGGACAGAAGGAGAGTGGAATGCCTGGTCAGGTTGTATAAGGTGATGAATGGGGAATGGGGAAGTTTGGCCTGCAAGCTAACATTGAAAGATTGAGAGGGTGTAGAGCAGAATGGAGAGAGGTAGACAGTCTGTTCTTGTGCGGAAGATAAGAAAATGGAATGTTCTGCAGATGAAATTAGTAACTGTGAAGGGGGTTGAAGGTTTAGATGGGGTCTGGAGGACTTGCTTTTTAGGGTGCACTCGCCACCGGGCATTTGCCCAATTACGAGAGTAAGTTTAGGTAGGCCTAACCGATTTTTTGGTTTTGTGCAAACGTTTAACTTGTTTGGGTATATGCAAGTAATGGACTGCATTATCTCTGTGATAGGTACATGTGTCTGAAGATTCGTACACAGTTACCAAACAGACATGTTCATGTCCTCGTAGCAAAGTGCTTTGTCACCATATAGTCGCTCTCATATTGTTTGCAATGAAGAATGTTTCCTGCACAGACAAGCCATGCCAGTGGAAAGTACGAAAAGATGTCAAGAAGTTTAGTAAAAATTCACTTTGGACGTACAAATTTTTGAAAAGCAACTTTTTAAATAGCCAGTGATTGTTTTCTCCTTACATTTGCAAAATATAAACTGTTCAAACCAATATTTTCTTGAGTATATAATTTCATAGTTGAAACAGTATATTTTCCCTAAATACCACCTACTCGACAATTTTCCTTTTCCAGCTGCTTCAAATTATTGTGCAATAAGAGTAACCAGTGTGTAGGACTAAGGTTAGGTAGTGAGGAAACATATGCCACAGTGCATCTTTTCCTCGGTTGTTGTGACATGTACACCATTTTATGTAGGCCTAAACAATGTGAAAGATGAAAGATTTAGTTTGTGCATTTATTTTTAATACTAAAGGCCTCTTCCTGACAGGGAATTAGGTTTATTTACCTATGGCCAATTTAGTAGCTACCACATATTTAGGTTATGGTCACAAACTAGTGTTAAGTGTGTGACAGGTGGAAAAACTGCGTTTGTTTTGTTGCATCCATATGATCAATTATCCTTACACAGTGGTACAAAGAGATTGGAAAAGTCATTAGTGTTCACTGATTTTTTTTGCATTGCTGGTAACGTAATATTTATTTATTTTTATTTTTCCATCTTATTCCATTGAGTCTACAGGTATGGCAGTGTCCATGGGGTTATGGGATTTTTCGAAGATGTTTACTTACAGAGTACACAAACAATACATACATATGTGTATTTATGTATCCCTATTTGCTGTTCTTTGTCAAAATGTTTATTTTTGTTTTGTCTAAATAAAGGTTTAATTTGTTGCAAACTGTGAATACAGCTCTGTAAATGCTGTACTTGCTATTCATATAATTTCTTGTAATGAATTTCCAGAGACTACGATATTCGTGCCATTAGTAAATAAAATAGGTGTAGCGCTAAGGTTCAAGGAACACAGTAAATCATTTATATTCAGTAGGAATACTAGTGGGCCTAAAATTGAGCCCTCCGGTACTCCATATTTTATTTTCCCAGGTTTTGAACAAAATTAATAATTTTCATCTTTGACACATACTTGTTGCTGTCAGTCTGAAAGGTATGAAATCATCAGTTTGTTAGTTATTCCTGTAACACTGTAAAATTTTCATTTATATGTGAGCAAGCAATGATTTACACTGTCAAAAGCTTTAGCAAGGTCACAGAAAGTCCCAATAGAAGGCAGCTTTTTATCTAGTGAATTTAGAATACTAGACTTTGAAAATTGCATAATTTGTTGATGTATTTTTTTCTAAAGCCATACTAGATAGTTTGACAAAATTTTATATTTTTCAAAATGTTTTAATTACTCTAATATGAATATTAAATTTTAATTACTTTTGAAAAATAAGTGAGCAGAGAGATTGGTGTGTAATTAGCTGCACTAGTATGGCCCCCTTTTTTAAACAGTGGTGTGACAATGTAGCCCATTTGAGTCTTTCACGAAACAAATCAGTTTCAAAGATATCATTTCAGATGTAGCTTAGGGGGGAAACTAAATTAACAAGTACATTGCTTTTACAATTTACAACTTACATCATAATACCCACGGGACAGTTTTGGTTTATAAGTGAGTCTCATAGCAGGATATTCTGTACTCTGAATAACAGGAATGCAGTGGTGGCTTGTGGGTTCATAAGCTGGTCAAGCTGCGGTGCATTTGATAAAGGTTTTACTGATCCCCTCCATAAAGCGGGGATCTGGGAGTTCTTCCCGGAAAAATTTTGATTTCTGGGTGCAAAATAGTACCTACTATTTAAGTAGTTTTAATATATGATTATAGAAAATACTGCTGGTATTAATTTTAATTTTTTATGATAAAATTTGATTGAGTGAATAATTTAACAAATATTTCTGTATCAGAACCGGAGACATGCCCATTCAAAATCAGTATTATTTGAATACCAAGAAAAACATACCTTGTATTAAAATCCACAATCACATAAAATATCCCTTCCATTAAGTAGATTTATAGGAATGGTACCAGATGGCAGGATATTTTACCCCAAGTGTAGGCTTTTGGCAGGATGCCTATTCGTATCTGCGTGGCCTCAGGGATGACATGGAGTAAAAGCGTGCAATGGGAAGCAACAGAATGAGAAATGTGGAGTGTAAATTTTACCTGTTCTGATTGCAATTTGTTTACATATTTTCATGGCCAAGCATGTATTCTGTTCCAGGAAAGATATTTTACCTTCTATAGAACTACATAACTGGATTTAATTACTTGGTAGTTTAGTCTAATTTATTTCATCCATTCAACTGTACAATGTGTTAAAGTATAGTTATTTTATATAATTAGTAGCATAACATATTTTGTATTTACATCAAAAAGTCATAACCTAATTTAATATTGTTACAAAATTTCAAATTGCATATAAATACAAGACCTAACCAAACCACAGCATCTACATACCATTTTTTTTTAATTTTGTCATTATGGTGTTATTTGGAAAAGGGGCGACTGTTTAGAAAATAAGAGCTGCCATGGTATGAATTTCATTTAACCAGAAGTATTGCAACTTTCACTGAGCACTGACTAATTTAACTTCAATTAATTGATTGTGGTGGTCAAGTGTCCAGAATTCTCACCTCCTACTCAAATAATCTAGATTCTATTACAGGTCAGCGGACACTTAGTTTTTTGCTTGTGGGAATTATTTCTGTCTATATAATTGGGCAGTGGGTTTTGTCAGGGATCTTCATTTTCTTCACCTTTACATTCAGTGCCCCTTCATATCCACTTAACTCACCCTCATTTGCTTTTAAAACCTTAGTTATTTATTTTCAGAATTTTCATTTTTATGAGTTTAGTTTCTGAAACTTGTACTTGGGTCAAATTTAACACAACAACCCAGCTCCCCTCAAGTGTTTTTTGAGTGTATTGAATAGGGTCCCTTGTTCAGTGTGTGCCCCACACCTCGGCTGTTGGTTGTTGGCCGAACAGGTAAAAATTGCACCCGTTAGACGTGAGTGAGCGACTACATGGTTTTCCTAAAGTGTGTCCAAGAGCTGTGTCGGTGGCACTAAAATACATGTTTAAATTAATTACAGTGTTTGTACATGCAAGAGACAGAGAGCATGTTCCTCATTAGTAAAATTATTCAATTATCCCATCATTCACTGCAATAGGTAACTTAATTATCTGGAATAGTTTTTGTTTGTTTTCTACCCCTAGCATACCCACCCTCGGTCGACTGACACTGTGTAAGGATGTGTTTTTCCACGCTGCCAGGCATTTGTTAGCTTCAGCTACTGTCAGGTTATAGGGTCAGGCCCGTTCATGCTCACTGCAAGCAGTGTTATTTTGTGTGTATCTTTGCCAAAATATAGTAGAGTCAATTGAGTTACATGTTATTCATTTCAGGCATCTGGCCTTCTCAAGATAACTAGTTCATCCTATCACGTATGATTAGTGTATTACAGATGTGAAACTGACCTAAACAAGTCTCAGAAATCTCAAGCAACAGTATATCGTGACGTCAGTGCAGACTGAGCGTCCAAGGTGACTTACAGCCTCGGGTCCCCCGTTTTCGTCCACGTGTTAAAACTTTTATTTCCCTCGTCACAAGTTCACCATTACATAGTGGAGTGCGTGAGGAGTTAGGCAGGCCACAATGTTGACCACCCCCTGAGAGACAAGCAAGAGTCCCATGCTCGCTCGGCCAGTAACAAATAACATCATTGAGCTGGCACCCTTTCACTGGCAATTACGCTTACAGCTTATACCCTGTTTAGAGTTCTCACAGTGGCAACATCTGCCACATCGCCTACGCGCAGGCACACTCAGCTTAGTCCCAGTAACACACTCCTCACGCACTTCGCTGACGATGATAGATGATTCGCCTACTGGGGGATTATATGTCACGTAACAGCAGCCACGTCAATAGATCACAGTAAAGTGTCAGTGTTTTACAATATTTTTAATGACTTAACTATTTTTTCACTGCAGAGAATCATTCCAGCATTCAGTAATGCTGTAATAATAATTTCTCTGCTAAAGGAGTTTGAATGTTAATTTTTATAACCTTTATAGTTAATGCCATTTTAAAATGTGATGGTAGTTTATTAAACAATTTTATTCCTAAATTATTGACGTGTCACATAGGTATTGTCTTATTAAACTGTTGTGTATGAAAATCATTTTTTTTCTTGTACTGTGCTTGTGAAAATTGCTGTTTGTGCTGAAGGAATATCTGTTGCTATATGTGTATAAAAAAACAGATAAATGAAGACACTGTAATTGTAAAATTGTAGTATTTTGCAAGCATTCTTTGCAATGAAAATGAGGTGCTTATTGATTTTTTCTGCAACGCAAAAATTATTAATGTTGCTACCCCCTAAAAGTAATCCGTAACACTGTTTTTAAAATGTTTTGGATGTTACTGTTGTTCTTTTGGTTTACTATGTGTATTATGTTAAATATGTTGTATGACAACCAAATAACTATTATGTGGTAGGCAAAATTTCTAAAGTTTTTAATGTTGTGAATATTGTTGTTGTGACTGTGTTGTATGTTGTATATATCTTACATATGTTGTATGACTACCAAACAACAATAGTGATAAATTTGTAAATTGAAGACTACTAATGTGTTTTTGTTGCTAACTTTAACATGTGTTTTATACTGTTTTCATTGTTCTTTTGCATATTAGTATTGCTGCATTTTCTATTTGTTCAAAAGGTGGTGTAACAAATAGGTGTTGTATTGAATGTTATTGTTCTGCTTGTGTTGTATATTAATTATGTATGTTGTAGTGTTCTGGTCAGTCATTTTGTAATTTACTTCATGTATATTTTGACAACTCCTTACCAGTTGCACTGGGCAGGATTGGAGGCTAATGAAGAAACAATATATTTGTGTGTACAAGACCATACTGAACAATTTTAAATATCTCAGTCACAAGTTTGTTTCAAAATCCTCAAAGTGAACAATGCAGAATTATTATTTTTTGCTTAAATTATGTACGTGACAGTTCCTTTTCAAATTTTTGTCCTGCCAGACAGGAGAAAATTTCATCTCAGTTGCAAACTTTATGTTACTACTTGGTGTGATCTGATGATTTTACCTGTTTGAAAGCCATGCTGTCAGTTATACAAACGTTTGTATTTGTTTAAGTAATTTAATCTGTTATTCATTAGTGTTTCCACAATATTAAAAAAAAAAGTGTTAGTGATGTAACTGGTCTGTAATTTTCAACAGTATCTTTAGCCCCCTTATTTAAAAAGTCGCATTTTTAAATTGACAGTGTTTACAGAAATGACCTGTTCCCAAACGGAACCGAATAGTTTAGTTAAAATTTCGTTTAAAAAGAACAAATTTGTTTATTATTTGTATTTTGAATGTTAAGAGATTGAGCATAATAATCAGATCAACCATATTGTAAGGCATCCACAGAGGTATTACAACTATCCAGTAATTAATGTGTGCTATATATTGTGTACTGTAAAAAATGTATAACTATAATTTTAGTATTTTAATCATTACATGACAGAAGCGACCCGTCCTCGGGCCACGCTGCCCCCAAACGCCAAGGGTTTTCCTATGGTTTGTTATATGCAGAAGCGTAGCTACTTATGAGTTCAACAGAGGGGTTTACATTAAATAATAAATAACTTCGATGTTTCTGAGCACTGGCGTTTCCACTATTCTCAATTAAGAGATAGCCATTTATTTAGACAAATTCAGACAAAAATCACGACACCGGTTTTTCCTCTGGAGAAGTTCCAGTTACAACCAAAAAATACAGCATATGTTATTTAGGGTGCGCTCAGTCCCGGATGCGTTCGGATTGCTGGCACGGGTTTTGATGACCTCAACTCGCTAGTCTAGTTAGCCATGTTTATGACCCTCAATTACTGCGGTGTATTTAAGCCCCAAGTTCACCTTTTAACCTTGTAAAGTTACTGTGCCCTTTACATTACTTGTGCACCCGATGTGCCCGTCATCCCCAAAGTCAATCAAAAGTTTGTAAAAGAACAGAAACCACACATCCTTGCAGCACCACTGCTAGGCCTCCCGCGCGCGCACACCAACGCCCGGTGCCAACCACAGCCCCCTTGCAAATAGCCCTCCGCCAGGTCCACTTGCGCCCGACTTGCGCGCACTCTGACTGAATTCCTCCGCCTGACAAAATTAAGGACCTTTTATGTTTAATTGGTAGCTCCAATTCTGGTACTAACCATTGGAGTTGCAGGTACTTGCTTAAACTGTATTACATTTACTTTGTAAATTATTTAGGTGTGAACCATTACTAATTATAACACTTTTTCTTTAAACAAATAACAAGTGGATACTGGTGCAATAATATAGTTTCTAAGCAGCCCACACTCCCCCAACCATTTCTCACAAACTTTCCGTTCACGGGCCACACTACATCACATCCAATCACAACACAGTTTAACATGATAGTTTAAACAACCCTCTCAGCCACCTTGAAACTATTGACATCAGGGGTGGGGTGGGCTCCAGTGCACTTTACAGTAGTGTGATGAGGAAATGTTAGACAATTGAGTGCTTTGCAGACAGGTTAACATTACAGTTGCACAGTTATCCGAGCTAGAAGTTTGAAAACTTTTTTATGACATTTGTTTATATATGTATAGAAACATTGTAGAAAAAGAAACATTATTTGAAGACATGTCACAGTTTTTCATTTTATTACAAAAGTATTTGATTAAAAAGTTATTGTATGTACCATATTTATGAGAATAACAAGGTAGATGAATAAAATTGTATCTCAGTATAAAACAGTGGTTTTATTTTATTCACTCACATCCTACTTACAATTTTTAAGGGACAGTGTTGCCAAGATAACAACAGAGCTGTAGGAAAGATGTTCTTTCTTTGTGACACTGTACCAGTACTTTTATGACAATTCATTGTTCACAGATGGAAAACATTTGTGTGCGCAAAAAAAAAAAAACATAGTTCTATTGCATTTGCCTAAGCATTAACCGTTGTGTTTAATCCATTAACAGGCATTTTCCCCCTTAATTAAATACCTTCCAGTTTATTAATAATTTTACGTAAGTTCTTTACATCATAATATTGTGAAACTGAAAGGAATTACTGAACAAAATTTAATGGATTGCACATGTATAAAAAAGTTTTTTTGCACTGCAATCACTTGGTAATAATGAATTCATATACAAATGTGTGTTAAGTTAAATGTACAATGTTATTTTACTCAATTAGTTTGCTACGAATGTCACACTTATACAAAGAATGCCATACATATACATACGTACAAAGGAATTACAAAACTTTTAAAACTAAATGTTACATTACTTTTCGCATAGAATCACACTGCAGACATTTTAGATATTGATACATACTTTCACTTTGGCATTAATTTCCTTGCCCTTTTGCAACAAAAGCTGGAAGTGTTGCCAGACATTTTTAAGAGATTTTATTCAGACAGCCAATGTTAAGGAATTAACACTGCACAACATGTACGTAAATATCAGCTTGGTTAAAAATATTTTGAAAACCATATTAAAAAATTCACAATAGGCTCTACCAAGAAACACAGACAATCAAGTACTGTATTATACATTTGTAATAATGCAAATATTCACAACAGTGGCACAGGAACAAATTTCAATTAGACGACAGTGATATGAAGTGGGCGGGGTTAACGATATTTTTTCCCATCTAGAGAATGTAAAATATTGAGGTTGCATTTGTAGTTGAACAGCACTTCAAGATCAATAAAAAAGGTTTAAGTACAAATAAGTGCAATTATAATATACTGACAAGAATTGTCACATCAGAAAAGCATACACTAGGTAATATTACTTAACAGAATTAATTTTTTTACATGAAAAAGTAAAAAAAAGGGGGAGTTGCATCTCCTAGACACACCTTCCCCTCTTGGTGCTTATTTCACTGATTCACAATGGTTAAAATAAAGTGAATATTTTCAAATGATATTATACACACAATGGCATTTTTCTTACAATGTAAATACATTCACGTAACCATATTTACCATTGATACAGATCTATCCTGATTAGATTTTTACAAGTCCTACAGCTAATTGAATTCTTGATCCCTCAAATTAGTTTCATTTTAAATAAGTGTTACTAAAAAAAGGGCTTGGCATGGCCAATTACAAAATGAATGTGCAATTTAAGTCAAGAATAAAATAGTCTCAACAGTAGTAGTCTTTTGAGAGTACTCCGTGCATTGACATTTGTGTAGAGCATATAATTGATTTATATAACAGTAAAGGTTACACTTAATGATGTTCATTTTTCCATAACCCTTCAAGGCAGAATCTATTCTACATGTGAATATTTTTTTTCACAAAGTGGAGGAATTTAGGCTCATCTTGATAGCAGATGTAGAGTGAATGGAACAGCCCTAAAATGTAACAACTTGGGAAAATGTAGATTTACTACAAAACCTGCCAATCAACATAATTGCCTGGGATGACTCGCGAGGATTGAGCCTGGATCACCTAAGTGATGGGAGGCCACAGCGCCGACCACAGCCATCCGCCAATGTTTTCATGTTATTTAATTTATTATGAGACTTTAGTAGTGGCTATATCTTACAACAGGACATTACATTAAAAGCTTGTTGCAGGTTATCAAATATAACAATCTAAAAATGCTAATTTCAACCTCTGGAATGTGTTTATATTAAATATATAGTATTTTCAGAGTAATACAAACATTAACTAAACGGAATGTATCTTTTTGGTCGATAAAATGTTAAATATCAAGGAAAAATTAATAAATATAATTGCAAAACATCTTACACTTTACCAACACATTAAGCTAAACCACATCAAAGTGATATTCAATATGTGTGCCTCTTAATGCTTCGCTCTTTAGTTTTGCAGTGGTTTCGAAAATATTTTTAATGCAAATTAATACATCAGATATTCATTCTTGCAGTTTTAACACTAACATGTTTGTATCTGAATGTTTCTGCTGCAATACACCAAATAGATTTTTAGATTACTGCCCCTGAAATATCATATTTTTTTTGTTGTGAAAATAAGCCAAAATTAAGCAAAATAATTTTTTGCTGGCAAACTGCATATTATTTTACAATACGCTCTCCCACAATTGTGTATTGTATGACTTTATAGTCTAAAATTTTTTTCAAAGCATTTCGTTGAAAAAATATTTCAATTATTTGCAATTGTTTGAAATGAATGAAAGACCATGGCCTTAACAGCACACTACAATCAACAAAATAAAAACACTGTAACTCTACAGAAGAAGCAGATATTGTCTGAATGTTAAATAACAGTTAACGGATGGGAAATTTGTCTTGCCCTTAACATGTTAACAATTCCTCCCAAAAGAATATGTCTTCATACAAAATAAAAGTAATGCTACCAATGAACATAAATGAAAATATGCTATAATGTTTGTTCTTGTTAGAGCAACAATATTAAGGTGGAAAACCATTTCATGTAGTGTCTAATCTTAGCAAAACAACTTAAGAAATCTAAACACTGCAATAATTATGCCAAATGTGAAGAATTAAACCTATAATATTACTGTACTATTGACAACAAAAAAAAATGTTATGACAGATAATTTACCTTGGAGTGAATACTTTTGGAAGTCATTAATATCAACTAACACCATGGCATGAACTATCAATGTACAAATTAATTAACATTTTCATGAACACGATTTCTTTAATATACAGGAGATTTTATTTGTCAACATAGTAACGAGCAGTGATATTATTTAAAAAAAAAATTATTGAAAAGTGGTTACGTATTATTATTATCGGCAGCTTAGTTTGGTTCAGTCAATTTCAATGATTCAGGCTAGTATTTTTATGCTAACACTCAAGAAACACTAGCTACTTTTATGTTTGTGTAATGGATTTTGTAGGTTGACCAAATTGCACAAACTTGAAACAAAATGCTTGCACGTGACTGTAGGTGAGGTGGAAAATATGCCAAAACATTGAAATTTTTCATCCTGCCTATAGCTCGTTCAATGTGCTGTTTTTGTTTGCAATACTTCTTGAGGTGTGAACTGTTTCTTGTTTAAAAATGGTGGAATATTCACTTTCACACCTGGTGGTATGCAGTCTTGAATTATAAATCCTTTATCTGCTAGGATCAAATCACCTGGTACCAGCTGTTCTGAAAGTCTGCAGAGAGAGAATATTTCTTTATCTGATGTTGAGCCTGGGTACATATTACTGGCAAAACTAATGACACCGTTGGGTGACACACCAACAAGCCCTTTCAATGTGTTATGTTGATAATGTGAGTATGTTAATGTCTGAGCATTCATGCTGTACCGAGGGACACTGCAAACAATATCTGTACAATCAACAATTACACGGTACTGTGGAAATGAGGAGAGGATATCTGAAGTCAACTGACATTTACTAAGGGAAGGAAGTTTGTTGATGTACAGGACAAATAAAATTTCATGAAGGACATGAAGCCAGGTAAGAAATATTATTAGACACAGTTCTATCAGACACTTGAAACCTGAAGGCAAGATCAATATAATCACAGTTGATTCTCAGCTTCATAAGTGTCAACAGCAATTGATCTGCTGCAGACATCTGGTCAACCTTCCAACCCTCAAAGTACTGAAACCCAACAAAGCTTCAAAGATAGGAAACTTTGGCAGCCCTGTGTAATAATACACCAGTTCATTATTATCTTTTATAGCATCTACTGTAAAACATGGGAGTTGCACCTTAGGTGGCAGGCACTGTGACTCCAGTAGCTGCACTTTAGACTTCAGCTCCAGCACCTCAACTTGAAGTAAAATTTCATTTTGGGAACATGTTGGGGGCTGGTTTGATGCAGTTGTGATCTCAACACATTGAGCTTCTTCTATAGGAAGATTAGGTACCTCAAGTACTAAAGGGCATGTTTCATCTTCAAATTCCATAGCTTGTTTTTTCTTCCTGTTGGTAAAAGAAACAATACTGATAGTAAGTGGATCTTTTAAAAACTACATGCAAATGGTAAACAATGTGGTAGTAACCACGATCGTAGAACAGGTCTGGACACTCGCCTTTCTACCAATGTTTTTTGCTTGACCCCCTTGTTGTTTGGCTGTAGTTCGTCAAGTTACCGAGAATGTTGTGCTTTTTGGCGCTGTAATATGGGCGGTCGGACTCAAAACTCCGACCACTTTTTTCCATTGTTAACATTATAAAAGTATAAAGATTTATGGAGCCATGATTTAAAATTGTGAGCAAAGGAAGTATTTCATAAATTGATAAAAACATACGATTTGATTAATTGTTTATCTTAGTGGGAGCATTATCGGTAACTTGGTGAACTACAGCCAAACAACAAGGGGGTCAAGTTTCCAGGTGAGTGTCCAGACCTGTTCTTCTACTACCGTGGTAGTAACAATGTTACACCAGCCACAGATAATTTTATATCTAACATTGTTTTTATAAATTAGCTGCAAACTTAGCTTCAGATTTTAATCGGTACGGGAGGGTGTTAATGGTTTGTGATGCATTCCCTTCCTTACCAACACACACACATAAATACAATCATCAATTTTAATAAAAACTGTAGCATGAACTTAAAAACATAAAGTATTTTATTTGGGGAAGGGGGCACAATATCTGTTCTATTTTTAGTAACAGTGGTAATTAAATTTCAGTTCTTTATAAAACAGTGAAACAAGTATGGGAAGTAATAGTCTTATGAAAATATCAAAGAGCTGCAACGTGCTGCTCTTAATAATTTTGATTACTTTTATGATGGCCTGGAGGAAGGGAGCATGCCATCAACCACAATTTATATACAATAACTTGTAATTGGGCAACTGTCTGGTGGCAAGCTGTAACCTCCTCCTCAATCCAATACCATTCCCCTTCTAAACTTTGCAACCCTCCCCTCTCACTGTTGCCAACTCCTCCAAAAGTAAATTCCACTCCCTCGCCGACCACCTAAGCACCGACTGCCTACCCCGCTCTGTTCTGCTCATTACCTCGAACTTCTTGCTGTTATTCCTTCTTCCTTTATCTTCTGCCTTAGTTAACTGGCAGCCTAACTTACTCGTCCTCCCTCTCCATTCACAACATTGCATACCCTAACCATCCTTTCCAATATTTTCCTTTCCTTGCTTCTTCATTTATCCTTCACTCATCTTGCTGGCTGTCTTTGCTCGTTCTTCAGCTCCTGCACTTCCGATTCCATGTACGGGTCACACAAGACTATGTCAATGGTTTAAATACTTTTTAATTATTGTTGAACAAAATTAAACTTAAAATTTATCAATTAGAAAGCAGACATTCCAGTAAAAGGCTTGGTGGAGAGTGTCGTGAAAGAGAAAATAATTGTGTGTCAAAAAGCATATTACGAGGCAAAAAACTGTCCGTCATAATTCTAACACACAGGTTGCATAGTCCTATCGAAACTAAGTGAAAGGTAAACTAACTACACTGAAAACTATGAAAGGCTAAGTAACCTAAGATGAAAAAAAAAAATTTGAGTAAACAAAAATTCTAAACTTTGTAAAACTGACACTCCAGTACATAATTCTTCACCTACTAACCGAAGGCAAATCTTACCCCTTCAACTTCTCTGGAGAAGAAAACTGAAATGCTTTCCTTTCGTTTCTTTCAATATTGTTGGTCCATTTTCTTTTACGCCATTCTTGAAATGGCAGCTATATAACCTGGAGTCGTTGTTCGGGTCTCTGTATCGTCTCCTAAAAGAATTGTATGAAGCGAATAAACAGCATAGAAATAACGACATACAACTAGAAATATTTGACTTTAAAAATAATAGTATTGAGCAAGTACTAAATAATTATCAAGCAGCTAGGTCTTCTTTACTGGTTTCAATATTATTACTGTAAGAAACTGAGCGCAGTTACTTTTAATGCAAACAAAGTTTTTTTGTTTGTGTGTATTTTCTGGTTTTCTGTGAGACACAAATTTGCTGCAATTGAGAAGAGGTAGGTTAAGCAAGCAAATCCTTGCCACAGGGCTGAGGCCGAATTGCAAGAAGAAAATTAAATACTTAAAAAAAATACTTTTTTAGTTTGCCAGCTATTTATTTTGGTAAATATTTAGAATAGCTAGTCCTACTCAAAGTGTATCGGCTAGAATGTTGATTTTAAAGGTACATACAGTCTACTGATGAAAAATGTTGCTGTAGTCCTATGCAAAAAAAAACTCGTTAGGTTAGGTAACCTAGACTAGAGGATTGGAACTGTGGGGATGGGGAGGAGTCTGCTCGCCAGTAGACGTTAGCCCAATTGCGAGTATAAAACTTTTATAATTATGAATCCAATCTAAACTAAATTAAACTAATGAAAAAAAAACTTAGGACTGCTTGTAACTACTATAGAGCCATTTTCATCAGTAAACTATACCTCTAAAATCAATCGTTTGGCCAGTAAACTATGATAACATAATTTAATATTTATCAAAGACATTATATTTTTCTCATGTTATTACCTTTCATACAGTCTAACTGTTCATTTTTTACTTACCGGCACATACGGATCCACATCGACAACTTTACTTTTTCCTTTGGAAAACGGAAGAATCTGCACGTCTCTCTAAGATTATCATGATTGCAGCCGAATGCGAAACAATTTACCATTTCAGGTCCAGAAAGTACGGCAGTAAAATAAATAATGATAACGAAATTGTACGCTCGTGGTTCACTATATATCCAAATTGGGATAGCTTACAGAAATATCAATTTCCCCACGTAAAAAAAAACACATACATTAAAGAAATTCACAATACTTTTTCTGTCCATTGGTAAGCATTAGGCTAACGACGATGTATACAACCGGCCTCTCTGTTGCTAGGCAACGTATGCGGAAGTGACATCCACTTCGGCAGCGTATAAAGGCAACAGCTGTCAATAGCCAAAAGGATTCAAGGATATAATTATACACATGTGATACACCACTCTTTAAAAACTTCCGACAATACTTGATGAATTGATATAGCCACAATTGTTCTTGGCTTAAAAATAGAGTGAACCAGAACCATTACCTCCAAAATGGTGCTTTGGCACGAAGTTGCTCCTTGAAGCACGAAGTAACCCCAGTCGACGGTGCTAGTTCTGCTCTCATAAGACCGAGCGACGAAGCTAGCAGTTCTCAAACTCCTCTTATCTTGGCATATTCCAATCACAGCACCCATATGCTCCCGGTGCGCACCCGACGGTTGCAGCGTGTTCCAGATATCGGAACTCCCGTTGGGTGCATTCGGATGTTCGTGTTCCAATTGCGAGTTGCACTCGATGGATGTGCACCGGGAGCAATTTTTGGCGCACCGGCGACTGAGTGCAAATATGGCGGCGACCTATGATTATGTAAATTAAATAAAATGTTTTCTGTGGGGGAAATTATGCAATCATACGACTAGTCGGAACTTGAATAATGCAAAACAGTTTATGTGATGCAATCATAGTGTTTATTTTAATAACTGTGTTCGTTATTAAAACTATAGTAAGGCTAATCTGGAGTCACGATGATCTGTCATATCCATCAGTCGCCCGTCCGTCTGTCTTTCATCCGTTTATATTCCTATCCGGCAACAGACACCGATTCACAATCGTCCGACACAAGTCGGTCCGGCACAATTTATGAAGCAACAGGACTAGCACTAAACCCACCTGAATTTTCTCAATTATAGATAAATTTTGTAAGGAAGAGGGAATTCAGTCGTAAACTTTAACGATTTTTCTACCCAAAACGCGGGAAGCTTTAAAATGTATTGTGTACGATTCGTAACAGTTTTTGTCATGCCACAAATTAGTAAAAGTTTGCTTTTACTGTTATTGATCAATCAAAGAAGAAATAGAGAAGCAGAAAATATCGGGCAAAACAGACGTGGGTATTGGGTTAGGCTAATATTTGCGGAGATATGTCAACGAGGAGCATTGTTTAGCCTAATAACTCGTTTGAGGGAAACTGACAGAGCTCTCATCACTATCTGAGGATGGACCCGACTAGATTCGACAAACTACTGTAAATTGTATCGCCATATCAATAAATTCTCTCTCAGGGATAAACTAAAATATTTTAAAAAAATATTGAATGCAACTACTAAGTAAAATATAATTAAAAAATTGGGACGTGGTATTGCAATGATTGCCAAAAATCTAGGCTGTATTGGCTCTCTTGAAAGGGCAACAAACCTGGACTTGCCACCCGTATGGAAAAAAAAATGTTATATCTGAAATAGGCCACATCAAGGCTAGATATGAGGTAGTGTATAAATCCCTATCCCTGATGTCATATCCCTGGTTTCATATCTGGCCCAGATATGCTTTTTTATATGGGCAGCTGCACAAATCATACATACCATGTTCTGTAGTATGTGACACAGCATCAAATTCATATTTATTATGTCTTGCATCCCAATCCCCAATCTAATAAATATATTTATTCATCAGATACCTTTCATTTAGCAATTATATGCGAAGTATCCTATCAGTTTCTTGCGGCTCCCAATACTGTAGGTAAAATAATTGCTGAGACTTGCAATGTGCTATGGAATGTTTTATTAAATACAGTATTTCCACTTCTGGACAGCAATAGATGGCTAACAATAGCATCTGATTTTGAAAAGATTTGGAATTTCCCACATTGCTTAAGAGCTATAGATGGTAAACATGTTGTCGTGCAGGTACGTCAGCATAATTGTATTATGAGTTTTCTGATAATTATATTGGCAGCAATAAGTGACTGACAGGTGTATATCATCAATTTCTTCGCATTATTTTAATGCAGCATACTAAATTAAGATTGATGACTGGTTTGCAATATCACAATACTACATTGCACAATGTGTCGGAAAACATGATCTCATGCTATAAACATTACAATGTTGTTCCATCTTTTGCATTCTAAGTTTCTGCAGAAATGTCTTATTAAATAAAATGACCAAAATGAAAGCAATATTCAAAGTTAAAGGTTTTGAGAAAATAGCGTTAGTATAATACATGCATGTGTATGAATAATTTTTTGTTCACAGTTTTACAAATGTTTTCTCTTAAAAGATTGAAAAAATGGCTTGTAGTGTTTTTGAAACATCTTAACTCAATTTCACAACATTATGAATGTAAGTTTGTCAATTTAATTATAATAACAACATTATTAATAAGTTTTTACATTTGTGGGGAGCAGCCTCCTCCCTATCCCCACAGTACCAGTACTCCTGTCTCTTCCAACCCCCCCTCGCAGTCTTCAATTCCTCCCATATTCACCAGCATTGACTGTCTACTCCTCTCCATTCTCCTCCATATCCTCTGAATCTTCTCACTGTTGTTTCATTTTCCCCTAAAATTTCCCTTAGCAGGCCAAACTGCCCCATCTCCTCTCCCTTTTCATCACCTTATACAACCTGACCAGTCTTCCTATTCTCCTACTCTCTTTCAATGGTTTTCATTCCTATTCCTTCTTCATCACGCTATGTCTAAAAGTTCCGTTTTTCCTTACCAGCCTGACCTGACTGGATTAAGGTTCTGAATGTATAATCACATGTTCTCGTTATAATAGTCGTATTAGAAAAAGGGGGGAGGGTGGGGTGGGAAATAACTATGAAAACATTTTTAATAGAAGTGGGAAAATGTTTTGTTCATTGCTTTATTTTTTTCCTGTAGTGAGTAAGCAATGGAAGTATTTCTTTTCAGGCATTTGGTGGGTCAGGTTGTGAGAACCATAATTATATAACCACAAACAGTATTGTTTTACTTGCTGTTGCAGATGTGAAAAACAAGTTTGTGTCTCTTGATATTGGTGCACCAGGATGGTGTAGTGATGGTGAATTCTTGAAGGCATCACAGTTAGGCAAGAAGTTGGACACTGGTAATTATGATTTACCCCAACCACAGCCACTGCCGGTAGTAGGAGATGTACCTTATTTTTTAGTAGGGGATTCAGCTTTCCGACTCAAAACATACCTTATGATACTTTATAGCTGGGACTTTTTGCCAAATGAGCAAATAATCTTTAATTGTCGCTTATCAAGAGCAAGGAGCGTTGTTGAAAACGCCTTCAGAATTTTATCAGCCTGTTGGAGGATATATAGGCGTCCAATCAATGCAAGCCAGGCAACGGTAAATGCCATAATGAAAGTCTGGCTTCATAACTGGCTCCTGCTAGAGGAAGAAAATTTACAGACTGAAGAAAGATGCTATGGCACCAAGAATGGTGGACGGTGAAGACAACAGTGGGAATTCAGTTCCAAGACAATGGCGTGAGCGAGTTGATGGAAATTGTGCCATTCCGAATTTGCCCCCAAGAATTTTAATGGGCACAAGAAATTTTGCTGCAGCACCTGCTCAATGTCAAAAAAGAATTACCAATTACTTTTTGGAGTGTGGCCAAGTTGACTGTTAGTGGCAACTGCTCCCTGAAGTTTGGTAATTTTTTCCATGCCCTAAGCTCATAGTTTGTATACATATTTCTCTTGTTCCGTTTTGCAATACTGAAGTGTGTGAGAGCCTGTCAGCGTGTACATTACATATTATACAAACATTTAAAGTGTACAGCAATGTGAAGTTGCCAAGTAATGTCGTCACAAATTATAATGCTTAGTTTTGTTTTGGCATATTTTTTAGCTTGTGTAAGGAAACAAATTCCTGTAAACTTTAATTTTCTTATGAGTTACAGTCAGAAATTTTTGTTTTGATTGTGTAGAGTTAATTTTAATTTTCTGGAGCTAAACATATCTTATTCAAGCATCTTCAGCTTAATTATTTTGAAATTTTTAATCAAATTCAAAACACTACATTTATATAAATACCGATTGAAATAGTAGGCTACCATACTGTATTACACAGCATATATTATAGGCTATAAATATGAATTTAAATAAATTAAATGGATACATGCAAAAAAAGTACAAAGTTACTTAAGTTTAAAAAACCCAAGGCTAACAGTCATAAAAGTTTAAATATATTCTTCCAATTCAGCCTCGTACATAATGGTCATTATTTTGGACTTAACATACGCTTCCTGAACCCAGTTCATTTTTTTAGTGTGCTTGAAATACTTTTTGCAAACAGATCATCTTCGTCCTCTAATGTGTCCATTTTCCGCAGAATTTCTTCTTCAAACTGTGACATTGAAGCGCTTCTGTTTGTTTGACAGCTCGCTTCAGGGCTCATATGTTTGGCTACATCTGAGCTGCCATTCTGAGTAAGGACTTCAGGTTCACTGCTGCATGATGGAATTACTTTTTCCATAAAAACCTCCCCCAATTCTTGAACACTCCCATCAGACATATGCTCACCTGGCATAGCAGATATTGCACTTATACTACAGTTCAAACTACTGACTGCTGTACTAAGAGCCTTCGAATGCGATGATAGGTAAGGGCCCAGGAATGATATTGATTCGAAGAATGGCCAAACCTTGACTGTTTTTTAATCCTGACCAGACGATGTGTGCCTCCTCTCATTTCGTTTTTTTACATAGGAATCTTTCAGTGATTTCCACCTTTTTGAGCCACTTGCATCAATGAATGTACACACATACATGAATTTGAGTTTCAAATAATACACATCATCATCATAATTACAGCGGATAGCAAAACTGTAACATTTATTTATCCTATACCTAGTTGCTAAGTTTTGTAATTTTTGATGAACTCTAGTCAGACTGAAAAAAATATAAGCTATTTGTACCGTCTTTTCCACATTGATTATTGCAAACATGCTACCTTTCTATCTTTTCGCATAGCTCTAAAGGATTGTGTGATGGGTCAACATTGTTATATAATCCCCATCTTTGCTCCGGCTAGCTGAACATGAATATTCTCTCATGTCAGGGTATGTATGTCCGTGGGTTCGCAAGACATAAATAAATCCGCCGACCATTATACACTTGTTTAATTGGTCGATTGTTATACTCCCAATATAATAACATTCCCGGCATCTTAAACAAAAAATCTGCCTCGCTCGCCCATTACTCTCTCACTCCACTTCCGCCAAGCTTCCCCCCAACAGTGCCACTCAGTGGCTGTATTTAAAAAACAAACACTAAAAACAAACTTCTTACAAAATAAAAGAAAATAACAATAAATTACAGATGTCCGAAAATTACATCATATTTTAATGTTAAAAAATATTATTTAAATTTATGAAGTTAATTTCAATATTTAAATATCTAGGTTTTCACTAAATAAGTAGTTCCTATGTATGTATCCTGGCACCAGTTTAAGTTTGCCATTTATCTGTCCCTCTCTTCCAAAAACATCCCAAACATTGTTGAACAGTACAAACATATTACATTTTACAAATATTTGAATTTTGTTTCAAAGATACAATACAATAATCATGTGAAAGAATATTAACACTGCAATAACTATAATCAATAGGAATTGGTGCAGTTATAACACCTGATTTAAATAGGCATTTACTTCGCAGTTAATAATAATACAGGTCAAACAAACACTACCAGATATTAAATTGTTAGACTTTAATGAAAAAGAAACACCAGATAACACACCTATTACCTTGCCCCAACAATGCTAAAATGACAGCATACAGGACAAACTTTTGTGTGGGTACTGCCAATGCACCTCACAACCCCCCAAATAAATCGTTCGAAAATTGAGTTGTTTTATTTCTTACAGGCACATAGCTTATTAAGCTATAGCAGGTAAAATCGAGAACACACAGGAACAAACTATAGCATTACCCAACAAATATTACTGATTCATACATTAAGAATATAGTACAATACAATAAAATTATACCTGATAGAGGAAAACACTTACATGGTATGAAAAAGTTACAACTAATCAAAAAAGGTAAATCTTGAGTATTCCAACTGACATTAACTAAGTTAACTCAATATTAAAGAGGAATTATTATGTAGCTGCATTCCCTTTTGATTCTACAATACAATGAACCATGGGTCACACAAGTGAGAATAACAGTTATGCAATATTCTTACTAGTAAAGATATTAAAAAAACCAACAAGTAAAATGAATAAGTTCCAGCAACATTCAGAATCTTTCTCCCCTAAGAAATCAGTACCTAGTTTACTTAAGAATGACACCAATCTATTCAACTGAATTTCATATATTTTATCCTAAATCAGTCTCAGTTTATCTTTGACACAAATAATACTGAAATTGGTACAAATTCCTTACAATAATTCACAGACATATTTAACCATAAAATATTTAGTGAGATACACAAAAAGGCCAAATAATTCACATTATAATCACATGCAAAACATACACATATCTAAAAAAAAAAAAAAAAACACATTAGTCACCAGACTTGTACGGCTTAAACAAATATTGGTTACATATACCTTTCACTTTGCCAGTATCTACATGTGCGGAATCCCAAACATTTTTTCCAACATTACGAACTAAACGAAAGGGCCCATCATATGGAAGAAACAGTTTCTTAGTTTCACCTTTTACATAATCGCTAGTACCACAAACCCTAACTAAGGTAAATGCACCAGTAGTCGATATGCTTAGCAAAAAATTGGTGCTTTTACTTGCTGATCATAACCTAGTACAATTTTAGCCGACTTCAAATGTGCCAAGACATACCTTCCCAAACAAGTATACTAAATGCCTAGCGAGATAGGCGTATATCTTTGGAAATGACAACAGTTCACAACAAGTGTATGTTTGCATTGGTAGTCGACATGTGAAAAGTCAGAAATTTTAGAAGTCGACACATCATAGTGTAAGTGGTCGACACATTCACATATCATACTATAATTACACGCATATTTGGTGAGTGAGTACGAGACAATGAAAGCCATTCTTTTCGTACTGGAGGTGTCATTTACACACAAATATGTTAAATGTATTGAAAACTAAAAAATAATTTTTTTGTGCATAGATTTTTAAATAGGAGCTATGTTAATGCACTCTATGAGTAAATAATATAATTCTTTGCTGTTTTATGAATGGTTCCTTTAAAATTTAAATTATGTCGTTCATGGGCGCTACTTTCTCAACAGTTTCACTAATAATAAATTGTGATTTCCCGTGTCCGTAGTTTTTCATAAAAACCACCCAAGACATCACCATCTTTCTGGATCCCACTCTGACACACTCTCTCTCATACCGAAACTTGTTACCTTTTTCGTTCATGAGTCGCACTAGCACAACTTCCTGGCACTACTTCATTTGTTGTTCTTGATACTACCTGTTCCACCTCACCTTTGGTAAGTTCTTTGATTGTTTCACTTTCATCAGCTACGAATGATTCTTCATCTGATGCATCAGTATATACGTCCTCATACAGTTATGACTTGAAATGTTTCTTCAGTCCACTAGGTCCAGGATTTTCTTCATGTTTAGTATTTATCATTTTTATTATAGCATCTGAGAACTTGGCAACAAGGATGTGATCTGTATCATACACTTTAAAGTGATGCATTGACCTGATTCCAGTAATACTGGCAACCTTTTATAAACGCTTGTCAAGGAATGCTGAGACTCAACCTCACCTTTCGCAACATATAGTACATTTATGTCGTGACATTTGGCTAAAGCGACGTCATAAAAATCTTTGGTGTTTTTTACATGTGCCTGTCTGCCTTTAACAGCTCGCCATACAGAACACTTCACTCAAGCACGCACTCCATCTACAGCACCTTTGCCGTTATTTGCAGAAAAAAAAATTCCACTCCGACACATTTACGGCAAAGTCCTGTTCAGAAAGGAAAATATTTGTTACAGTGAACTTGTTTTTGAATTGCCCAGCACAATTATCAGTAAAAAATCTAATGGTTTCCACCTCAGGAGCTAGTGATTTGACCTGTTGTAAAAGTTGTTTGATGAATACACTTGGAGCGAGTTAAATCATCACTAACAACGGCTAAAGAATACACATTATCTAAGTGCCACACACAGCATGTGCAGATTGTTTCTTGGGAATGACTCCAATGTGTGCTTTTGATCTCATCTTGGTCTATTAATGCATAGTTTTCACAAAGTCAACTTGTATTATGGCCTTTGTTGGGTTTGTTTTAAGTGATCTGTTGCAACAATATTTTTATTTATCTACCTTAATAAAAAATGGGTTTTAAAACTTTCAATCTGTGAATTGAGTTCAGTCATTCCTTCATGTAATATGCCAACATGCTTTACAAGCTTAGGATGATTTTTATCATCATTTACCCACTTAATTTGTTTGTCAAAGTTACAGGTTCCACCAAAGATAGTTTCAATGTCATACACACATTTTCCACACATATTTAATGTGCATGATTCACTATTTGTTTCACAACACACTGCAGATAGAAGTTCTTTATTGGTTGCTGGAAAGTTTACCACAGATTTAGAAATGCCTTTTACCAAATATGAAAAATTAGCATGGTATTTGCAAACACACTCTGTGTGGAGCATCTCATTGAGAGGTAGAACGTTTGGTGGTCGTAGATTGTATAACGTTGTCAGCGAAATCTTGTGTTGTGGAAAAACCTTTGTAAATTAGGCATAAACTTCGTTTATTCTCATGATGTCTTACTTGTTTTGCTATCATTTTTCCTGTTTTTGGATCCTTGCAAGATTTTACATCACGCTTGCCAGGGTGCCAGTCGACTGATATCATCATGCTTGTAAGAATCTTCTACTGCCGTAATGCATTCTTTTGAAAGTTTTCTTGAAGGGGTTTCTTCACTTTACACAGTTCACTGGCTAGGTTTTGGGCCGAACGTTTCAATTAATAAGTGTTTCATCACTGCAGGCTTCTTTCCTGGACTTCTAGGCAGAACATTCTTAACCTTCTTTATGGCCTTTTCAAGTGTGCATGGACTGTTGTATGTCCTGAGTTTCGAATGAATGTTCACTGTAGAGTTAGTGGCTTTTTTTCTTCTCTTTCTGCTGAGTTGTTGTTTTGCCTTTCTTTCTTTTTTCTTTCAACAGAGCATTGTTAGATTTTAGTAGTTTTAGTAGTTCCATTTTTTTGCTCTATTCCATTGATTTTGAAGTTTATATTTTTCTAGGTGGTCTTTCCACTTTTTCTCATCATTCTTCTTTGTTTTCTGTCTCCATCCCTTCATTATCCCTCTATTTCTCGGCTTTTTACTTTCCATTATAACCTGTAATAGAGCAGAATTAGGATTCTGAAGCTTCAAAAGAAAAACCAAAAAAATTGGGGGAAAAACAGGGAAAAATAATTTTTTTCCTTTAATGTGAAAATGGGAAAATTTGGACTTTTTCATCAAGGTGAAAAATTACAGAAACTTGAAAAAAAATTGCAGTAAAATTGATTGTACAGTATCTGAATTACAAATCTGGATGGTATATGTGTTTACATTCGGACCTACCTGCTAATACACTAACGCGGGTGGTGGATAGGCAAGGGTAGATTCAGGAATACAGGGAATGTGACAGACTCTGCCAGTACCTGTTTGAGGGCACTTTCAGATATGCATCGTAAAATGAATGCAACAATTAAACTTCTGTAAAGACATCATAATAAATTATGTAGTATTTAAAATGTAAACGCTCAAGCAAAATCAGTAGCAAATCTCAAAATAAAGAAAATACAATAATGACAATTAAAACCCTTTCTTGGTAGGCTTTCCACAGTGTCCTACTTCCATAGTCATTAAATTGTACCTTCATGGAAAAAAATGTATATATATAAAGTTATGTAATGCAGGTAACGAAAAATATTTAGTGTAAAATCACAGCATATGCGTCTGTCATTAGTTTTGCACAAATCACCCGGTATTCAAACCCGACGCCATCACTTGCAGTCTGTATTACGTCGTGGTGCGTACCGCCCCGACGCTGCAAACATTCTCACACAGTCTCTAGTAGCTCTAGTTAATGTTACAAATTCTAACAATTTGTTTGCAGGCCCTGCTTCGAAAAGGGTAGTCAGAAACTGCTCGATTGAGGCCGGTAGTTCATCATCACAGATTACAGGAACAGGAGTGTACCTGCCTTGTAGCGAAGACTGGCGTTTAGGTGGTTTTCTGCAAGTGGGGAGGGTGGTCACGTGCCCGAGACCTGGCCGCTGTAGTCCAGACATTGGAGGCGGCAGAACGGGCATCCGCTACACACGTCAACACACATAGTACCCTACTACGAAAATGAAATAACCAGTAGATGTAACATAAAACTTGATACAGAAAAATAAAGAATATGCGCATGAACTAACCAGAAATAGTTATCATACTCATTCATACCCAACTTACAATCTCTGTCAGGAAAGCAATTTCAATTACAACATAAAACCCTTTGTAGTTCAAATTCACAAGTAACACACTGGGATTATTATTAATTATCTTACTGCTTGCATCTACTGGCTAAATGTGTAAACTTTGCTGTTGTTTTACGTTTATCAACTTTATGATTTCCCGTTTTCTTCTTGTGAAACTTCCAATCCTATATCTTTCAACATTACTACACCTTGCTAGTAAGTGAACATTCAGAATGAATCAAGACAGGCCAAATATCCGCTTTTCTCCTTATTTTATTGACCTCATATAAGTTACTGTATATTATTTAGCCACCACAATTTTAGTATAGATTCACAGTGATTTTAAAAAAAACTTTTTTCCAATTTTTTTCCAATTTTTTTTACAAAATTTGAAAAAATAATGCTAATTTTTTTCTGTATATTTTTCCTGTAACAAAATTTTCCGGAAATTTTAGAACCCTAAGCAGAATGGATAAAGTTTAATAGTTAACTAGTTAAAGGCATAATCATTTACCCTACAACAAGAGTGTGCCAGATGTGACACAAATTTAATAATATAGTTTTTGTTTATAATTAAGTAAATATTTTTTTGGTTCCCAAGACTATGTTATTCTACTTACTTTCATAAAATCCCAACAAAGAAATAAAACATTACTTTCTACTGGAACAACTTTTTGAAATTTTGTGTCTGGGGTGTGGCATTCCTCCTTGCATGCTAACAGAAGTAGAAAAAGAGCACGCATACCTTTTTAATAAAAAACCACGGCCTTAGAAGAACAGGTCTGGACACTCGCCTGGAAACTTGACCCCCTTGTTGTTTGGCTGTAGTTCACCAAGCTACCGAGATTATTGTGTTTTATTGGCGCTTCAGTTAGGGCGGTCGATAACTCCGCCCACTTCCTTTCCACTAAGAAAAATGATTTATCAAAATGTATTTTTTATCCATTTATGAAATACTTCCTTCGCTCACGATTTTAAATCATGGCTCCAGCAATCTTTATTTACTTTATAAATTTAACAATTAAAAAAAAAAGGGCGGAGTTTGAGTCCAACGGCCCAGATTACAGCGTCAAAAAGTACGACATTCTCGATAACTTGAACTACAGCCAAACAACGAATAGGTCAAGCAAAATACATTGGTAGATAGGCAAGTGTCCAGACCTGTTCTTCTACGACCGTGTCCAAAACTGAACTCAAATGAAGATATACAGAAAACATAATGTAACTTTCAACACATTGAAACATTCAGTATGGTGGTTATAGATTATTTAACAACTGTTTAAAGATCAGCTGATTTAACACTAGCAAGTAGTCATATGTGTCACTGTTCGATTGTTCAACTGGAATATTGAAAGTATCAATAGTATATCACAATAATTTTTTATATAGGACATGGAAACCTTAATGTGTATTTTATATTTTGGTTACAATTGTTTTATTAAATTATTTCTTATTGGGGTCAGTTACAAAACAATGGCTGTTCAATGACTTGGATATTGATGTCAGAACATATTTATGTAAATTATATTGGATAAATTTAAATATTTTTTCTTTGTTTATTCTGAGAAACTTAAGAGTTTGGCATCAAATGTAAAAAAAGCATATATTTAGCGGTTAATAAATGTATTCATTTCTGATACCTGGAAATAACTGTACCAAACATAAATGCTGAAGCACGTCGTGCGCATATCAATATAGCCAATAAAGCACAAAGTAAATGTAACAAACATGAATGCTGAAGTACATCATACACATATCAATATCGCTAATTGAACATGAAGTAATTATAACAAACATTAATGCAGAAGTACATAATACATATATCAGTAATAAAACTTAGGGCAAATAGAACATGTTTTTATTCACCGAGGCCTACACAAAAAACAACTATAAAATCAACAAATTGCATAATATAACTCAGGCAGATTAGAAAAGAGGGAGTCAATGGAAACAACAAAACACAACAGCACCAAAAGAGAGTGACAGGCATTCAACATAACTTATTTTTCAAATACATCGACAGAGCCGGAAAAACAATAGTGGGCCCTGGTCCTGAGCTGCCTCATACTTTGTGTAGGCAGAACTCAATTTATCTGTGCCATACTTATAAAACTAAAGTCACTGTCCTTTGTCACAAAAATTGACTTGCTCACATTCTGTACCCTCATCCCCATCTTACCTTTACATCATCTCCATCGACCTCCTATACCACACACACAAAACGGTACTTCGTGGGTGGACCCCCTTTTACCACCCAGGAAGGTAGCAAGTACAAAAGTATCTGGACGCACATTCTGATCTGTCACTGGTACAATTTCTAAATCTTCATCGTCATGAGGTTCGCTTCACTCAGCGGATGAAGCTAATGGAACAACATCGTCCTCAGACGAATATGACGAAGGTTTACAAGTAGTTGGCCATTTCTTTTTCGGCATTTGTGCACAGGCTGTCTCTTTTGCTTCCCTCTTCCTTAGTCTTTCTGCTGTCTTCTCTTTTTGCCTTTGAAGCTCCTCTTTTTCCAATGCCTTCTTGGTAAATATTTCTTGCTATTCATCTAAGCTGGTGACAGAACTTCTTTGTCTCGGGGTCTCGCCTTCAGAACCTTGTGCCACCGTGTTGGCCAGAACAATGCCAGTTTAGAGGACATACTGAACATCCTGAACATTTGCGGTTCCAGTTGCACTCAGAGAACCTTAACATGATACATTTCCAGTTTGTAGCTGTCACCACATCTGACACATCTGGAATATGCACCTATGCACTGGAACTGTTGACATTCTTGCATGTTGTCTTGAGGTGTCTCCAGAGTGCAAACAGGTTCGTGTCCTTTACATTACCCTGTCAAACAACCCCAGAATCCTGAAATTTCCTCAATTTCGCTTCACCAAGGAAAAAGTATGCATGTTTACATACCAGCGCACTGTCATCGGCAGTGCTACAGTTTGGGGTTCTTGGTGCAGGGGACTCCACGTTCCTGGGCAACCACTCTCCGCAGCCTGAAGTCGTGCACTGCAGTTTTCCGTGCACTCTTCAGTGGCTTGAAGACCCCTACATCCATGGGCTGCAACATGTGGGTGGAATTGGGAAACAATGCTACCAGTACAATTCCACTTGCTTTACAGAAACGATTGGTCTGCAAAGTTAAATGAGAGGAATGTCTATCCATGAAAAGGAATACCTGACTTCACCAACAATGGATGAAATATTTTGGTCAGGTATTCAAAAAATTCCTTTTCTGTCATCCTACCATTACTGGACTTCCCAGTTCTCCATGGACCAGGGACACCTGCAACAATGTCCTAACGGAGACTCTCACAGTTAAAGACAAGAAGAGGTGGACTTAAATCGCCAGCAGCATTCGCAGTTAACAATACAGTGATACATTCTTTCTTATCATTGTTGACCTGCTTATAATTGCATTTGTCCCCTTCTTGACTAACACGTTGTTTCCCTTAGGGTTAAGAATAAATGCCATCTTGTCCCCATTGAATATTCTTTTTGGGTCATTGCAATCATCTTCGTGGTGAGTTTCGATATGAGAGTGTATTTCCCGCAACCATTCCGTCATCAGGTCCTGGGTTACTGCCGCCGTACTGGCAGGCGAGTTCTGTGGTGTCAGCAGAGACAGGGTCAGATGCAGTGCCAGAAATGCAGCACACCATGTTCTGCTGGCCAACCATCTTTAAATGGGAACTGTCTGTTCAGATCCTTTGTCAGCTGTTGCACATTGTTTTGAAGGTATTCCATTATAAGAGGAAAACCTGCATTGCAGAGTGTAAGTGCCTACTCTACAAGTGTCTGTTCATTCTCTTTGGTAAGCCACGTGTCTGGTCCCATTTTCCTCCCTTCAGGCCTCCTTCCCTTCAGTTTGTCCATTAAGGTGATTCTGGGGACACCATTTTTCTCTGCTTCCATTTTGACGGACATGCCATTTTCCCTAACATCTCGCAATGCCTCTTCCATCTGCTGCGAAGCATACTTCGGAATATGGCCTCGTTTAGACAGAGTTCTGAAACATAGAGCCACACACAGTCCCGTTTCATTCATTCCAACTGTGACATTTAACTAATAACTTATTACCAGTCAATGTACAGAGGTATAAAAATATGTTTCGTTCAATTGCATTATCGTTAAATGTATTGTTAAATAAACTATTTATACTTATTACTACACACCTTAGTCACTAACATTTATTATGTGTCACACAGCACTTCTGTTTGAAGTAGTTCGTACTAATATAAGTTTAAAATGATGTTCTAACAGATACATGTTTTAATGATTCGGTGCTAGACATGTTCTATTTTTACAAACACCATTCCACCAACAGTATACTTCTATGCATTCTGTTAGTTGGAGTTCCTGTTTAAGTTTTGTGTTAACTCGACACCTCTGTCGACTATTAAAACTGTAGGTATTTTGTTGATCTGTTAGTCAACACATCATGTGTGTATCGCCACTTGGTGTGCAAAGTTATATTATGATGTTCATAATATATAACACTCTTTCTTTAAAACATGCGACAGTAATTTCTGCAATAGACACATTAATGCCATTATAACAAGAGATGTTTTGTACTTACTTCCTTGTGTCGAACAGTAGCACAGCGTGCCTTTCCTGCACTGTTTCGTACACACTTCTTTACTAGTGATGGTGGCGTTGTGTGATGGGGCGTGTTCCAAAATTGGTCAGGCCCGCGAGAACAAGTGAACATCGCTGTACACAACGAGCCATTCAGCATACCAATTAGTGCAACTTTACTCTTATTTTAGGCATTTATATTCGACACTTGTCGACTACTAGTTAGGTGTCGACTACTGGCGCGGTTACCTTAGTACATCATCATTTACTTTAAATCCACCATATGCGCGAGACTGTTGTCCACTTCTAGCTTGAGCTTTCTCCTCCAACCTACGTTTTGCAATTTCTAACTTCTCCTGTTTGGTTATAACATCACTGGGTGGAAATTCAAAACCAGAGGCAATATTGCCTCTAGGTATTTCCCCTGAACTAAGTTCCTTTGGTAAATATCCAATACTACAGTGCCCATGGAGATTCAAAAATTCGTTTATGTTTTGGATAGCCTGTACCCATTTTGTGTGTCGATCAAAACGATAGGTTCTCAAAAGCCTACCAATTGCTTTCATGCACCTCTCACTAGGGTTCCCTTGAGGGTGTTGAACAGACGAATAAATGAAATCTACCCCTGCCCATGCCAATTCCTGTTTCCAAATGTCAGCTGTAAATGGTGTTCCCTGGTCGCTTAGGACCCTTTTTGGTTTACCAGAACATGGAAAGTACTCGTTTTACAACTTACACAAGCAGAGGATGTTGCCTTTTTTTTTTTTAAGGAAAACACCAAACAAATTTAGTAAATACATTCAAGCAAGACTACCAAGATATACCTGACTCCGCCTTTAGATCGATGCAGAGGCCCATACAAGCCTACAGCTAATAAGTCTTCAGGTCCTTCCGGTATAATTGGTTCCCATGGCCCCTCCCATGATTGGTTAGAAAACTTGACCTTTTGACACACATCACAACAGCCTACCACTTTCCTTATACTTCGTTCCATACCAGACCAGTAATAGTTGTTATGCAACAACCAGTAGCACTTTTTAGCTCCTCCAAAATTCCCAGTATAACAGTGTACATGCGAAATTATCCTCTTAATCTAAATCTTTGGAATACAAATCTTCCACCCCCCCCCCCAGCTCTTAAATCCTCCCTTCTGTAGAGCACACCCTTGCTAATACAATACCAAGCTAAGATTTTCTGTACATTTGGATCATTTATATCTTTATCTTGGTCCTCTTGAACTGAAATTATTGCTTGCCAAGCGACATCCTATCTCTGCCTCACTTTAGGCCTTGGACTTTTATTTACAATTCAAAATTATCATTTGGAAATCCCTGAAGCATGGAGAAAAAAAATCAAACATACAACAATGAAGACATCCAGTAAGTGTCAGTCCTCGTGAGTTTCTAATTATAAACAAAATATTTACCTCAAACATACTTATTACACTTTAGACCCAGGATTTTTTTTGCAATTGAAAATTATTATTTGGAAATCCCTGAAGCATGGAGAAAAAAATCAAACATTCAACAATGAAGACATCCAGTAAGTGTCAGATTTCGCGAGTTTCTAATCATATATGAAATATTTTCATCAAACATACTTATTACACTTTAGACCCTGGATTTTTTATTTACAATTCAAAATTATTGTTTGTAAATCCTTGAAGC
>PNEQ01005826.1:0-7500 GCA_003012365.1 Medauroidea extradentata
TGGCAGTTTTATAAATAAGGCCCAGGCGAAGTCGCTGTTAGTGGCAGGGACAAACTTAAGACTGCTTTTCGCATGGACAGCTATAGCTACTTATCCTTCTGCAGAATTAGTTCAACTAGCCGCTTGGACATTTTAACACTTGATGACTGAAGTACCAATCTTGTGTACAAAGAGGTTTTTCAATTAAAGTAAATATTATTAGTTACGAATAATACTCGCGAGCAAAGCCGCGGGGGACTGCTAGTCGTAATATATAAAATGAAGTGTCCTGACACACCTACTCACTCATCAACGCACAGCCCGAACCACTGGACCTAGAACCATGAAATTTTGAGGGAAGCTTCCACTTGCCCCGTAGGCACCCACTAAATAGAATTTTTCGAAATTCGATAACTAAGGGGGTGAAAGGGGGTGAAATGTGTTTTCAAAGACTCCCTGATATTTCATTAACCAGGAAAGCTATCATATTTTTTTAACTTCATAATATTGTCCAAATAAATGCATAATGGCGAATTTTTCAATTTTGAGATATTCGAAAATTAAGGGGGTGAAATGCAGTAAAATGTGATTTTCATTAATCCGTAATTTATCCGAAACTATTTCAGATAGTGAGAAAATTTTTCTTTAAATGATGCTTAAGTAAATATCTGAAAATTGTTTTTAGAATTTTTCGAAATTCGTCCTTGAAAGCTCTTAAAAAAGTATAACGGGTTTTTAATTAATTCCTCTTATCTCCTAAACCAGTGGAAAAATTGAAATGGTTTTTGCTTTAAAACAAATCTTACGTAAATACAAGAAAAATAATTCCTGGAATTTTTCGAAATTTTCCCTTTAAAACCTGTTAAAAAAAGTAAAATGTGTTTTCAAATAATCACATGTACCGCTTACATCCGTTTAAATATCGAGATGATTATTTGATAAGAATGAAGCTTATGTAAATATCTACAAACCGATTTCAGGATTTTATGAAATTCGAAAAATAAGGATGTGAAAAGCAGTGAAATGTTACAGTCTCCCGAAAAAAGAAAATGATCACGGAGAAATAATTCAACAGTTGTTTCTTTTTGCCCACCTACTCATAATTAAAACCTCTTTGGACTGTAGCCTGTACACACGAAAGAATTATCACGGCCTGCCTGTAATCATTCACTCAGGTATTGTATAAAGTTTGTGGTGTGGGAGGTGTGAGGTTACGTGTTTGTATCCCGTGCAAGTCTTTGCGATGGGAATTACTATGACATCATACGAGCATATTGCGCGCGCTCTTTACACTGAGCAAAGACAATTTATAATTCACTGTTATTGAGTACGCTAGCTGTTAAATGCCTTCATAATATAGTGTAGCCAGAGTTACTGTTTACATTACATAATTTAATGCGGGCAAAGCCGCAGCCGGCCAGCTAAAATATATATATATATATATATATATATATATATATATATATATATATATATATAGACTGGACTTTTATGTCCTTGGTTAATAAGACAAAAAGTTACTAATGAACGTCAAGTCACTTTATATATATGAAGTGACTTGACATATATGTGTGTATATATATAAATATATATATATATATTTATATATATACACACATATATGTATAGAGATATATACATATATATTTATAGATATATATATATATATACATATATATATATATGTACAAAGTGACTTGACTTTTATGTATTTGGTTAATTTCGTATTTATACTTCGCATTATCGGTCTTTCGAACGTATTTTTATTAAATGATATATAATGTTTCTCGAATTTTACCAACATCGGTTAGTTGTTTTAAAAAGTTTTGGCGCTGATTTATATCTCAGGAACCATTTGTCTTGTTCAAACCAAATGTAAAATGTTGAGACTTTTATCATTGAACCTATAACATAAGCAGTCCTTACTAATGTAGGTCCATTTGTCATAAGATTGCATGACATGAATAAACAAAGCTATTATGTCATAATATTTCTATATGTGCGTGTTATGTACTTTTTTGGGTAAATTTTCAAAAATACTGAGGGAAGAGGGAAGTAGACTAGCTGGTAATTCTGATAACTTCTTATTTAATATTGTTCTTGACGATACAGAATTAAAAAGTGCCCATTTTACTGATGACAGACTACATATAACATTGTAAGATGTTAATTTTAATATTTCCTGTGTAACGTTTTAACAAACATTATGTTTAATTCTGAAAGAGAATGTCATGTCATGCCGGGGTAAGAACTAGGTTGCAGCCCCTTAATTTTTTTAGGCAGTTTTGGATGTAACAAGGACAGTGTTTTAGGAAAAAATAAATAAATTATATACATTTATACACACACATGCACACACTTGCGTTCCACTGAAATGTATCCGCGGTCTGTAATGTAAGATGTAATTTAATGTTCGTGATTTTCTTTCCTACATTTTGTGTATGTTGAAAGCTGTATGAAGTATGACTGGTTACTAATTTTTCTTTTTCTGTTTCGCAATTCTTTTGTTTTATTGTGGGTTTTCGGGACACATTTGACAGCAATAGCACATGTCCAGAACATGGTTCAGAATCTTTTTTGGTAAACATGACAGATGAAGACATACTTTTTGTAAATAGCTGGGAAAACTTTAAATTAAAAAATATTAAATAAATCAGCTCACGACAAACCAAACTATTGCTGAAATACTGTTAACGTATTTATTTTCAGCGGAAATAAAATGTATCCGAGCTTAAAATAATTTGTTGTGACTTTTTGCAGTGTTTATCTAATCAGTGCTGAGTAACGAAAACGCAGACACATTGAGGAAAGCGAACGACCACAAATAGCTACCCAACAACTGTTGACAGTAATACAAAAAGAAATTAAAGCACAGACGAACACAATGGTCTCCTTGCAGCAAAACAAAACGGGACGTTTCGGGAACTGTAATCTGCTCCAGTCTTCAGGAACTCAAAACAGACTGAGAAACATTTTTCAGACTGTGTATCGACACTGGAAACCATAGAGTCATGTACTTTATACCCAGCGTTCTTTGTTTTGTTGCAAGAAGATCATTGCGTTCATCTGTGTTTTAATTTTTTTATTGCTTTACTTTCAACAGTTATTGGGAGTTCGTGTTTGTTCACTTTCCTCACGGCGTCTGATGTGTTTGTTTTGTAGTCTACAAACAACAATTTATTTTTCGGAGGTTAACGAAATATGTCTTCTGCGAGTTCATCACATAATTTTTATAAAATATATCATTGCTCGTTTATTCTTGTGTTTATGCTAAAATATGTACTGGAGACTGATTATCTAGTAAATAGTACTAAACATTTTCCAATCAGCTGCACGTACCTAGGTAATAAATGGTAACGAAGGTCATACATATATTTTTATCTGAATGAATACCGTCAAGAATATATAAAATATTTCTCACACAGAAATGTTGCATAAATGATCGAACAGCAATAAAGAATGCTGTTACAGAACATTTGGTGCAGGTTTTTATAAATATTTGCTGCTTTAATTTTATATGGTGAAATTGAACACGGATATCACTGAAAGACAATTTTTTACGAAATATTAGCTTGAATGTGAAGAAATAAATATTTGCTTGGACTAAAGAAATCAAATCTCAAAACTGAAATTAATATGCTAGATATTTTTAATCCAACAATTCGTGTACTTTATTTGGCAAAGTACTTACGTCCGATAGTAAAACATGTGTTTGACGCAAATGTAATAATTTGTTTGGGTGTACACAATTACGTATTTTGTTCCACCAAACAAACCTTGCGCGCGCTATAGTTTCTAATCACACATGAAGAGATATTTTGTCACTACATGACAATTAGTATTATGACAGTATTTATGAATGTATTTCATGATGCCTCATCATCAGCCTCTAACAATCCTCCTCTAACAATATTCTGCAGAAAAAAAAAAAAGAAGTAAAATTTGTTCACACCTTCGTAAATTGCATGCATTTTGTGAGCCACATATCCGTTAGGATGTACCAATAACTAACGTTCAGTTTTAGCCGTGGAACGAATGAACGATCCGCAGTGCTAGAGGTCCCGTTTCGATTCTCAGTGCTGCCACATTTTATTAATGCTCTGCAAAAACAACTTTTCACAGACAAGCGAATATCTGGTTGTACTGACTTCGGCAAGAAAGTAAAACAAGAAAAAATAAAATAATTTTTTTTTTGGGTTTCAGCAACAAAAATATTTATTTCACTACGTACAAACAAATTATTTCTTTGCGCCAAGTAAATTTGATTTCACTCACCTAAACCTTCCTCTCAGTGTATAAACAGAGCTCACATTAAACGGAAAACGATGTTTTAAAACCCTCCATATTTGATAGCTCATTAATCTCAGTCGTAATTTTCGGGAAGTGAAACAAGATAGCTTTTTTGATAGCTCACAGGCATTTAAATGTGCAGTGAAAATATTAATTTCCCAGGCAGACGTTTCCAGCCATAATACAAACGGAATGGCAGGAACATTACCAACCCCTACACGAGAAAATTTCGCCACATTAAAAGAGGAAATTAAATTCGGTTACCTGATTCTTCTGCTTTTTTATTTGCCCCGCACGCGTTTTTAAGTCCACGTTGGGAGTGCCTGGGCCCTTGTGGCGGAGCTCGTGAAAACAGTTTCCCCATTACATTTTGTGGGGAGGGATGCTCCTGGTAACACCCCCTTTCCCCTGACCGTCATTTCTCTGTGGTTGCCTCTCCTGTTTCACCAGGCGCAGCTACTGTGCGTGCTCTGCCAGGCTTTGCTCACATATGCCTAAATAAAGTCCCGTACTATAGGTCATGCCGTTGTACAAGCGCGAGAAAATACAACGCCACACAACACTGCTCGAGTATAGGTGATTCAGGATAAAGTGAGCACTTTTGAAACCCTAGTTACCTTTTTTTTTTTACTTTTAGATAACCTATATTTTCCTGCCAGTTTTAAATATAAACAAAGGAACCTACGTATAACCGCCACACGGTAACTTGACACTTTCTGGAAGCTCTGCTTCTAACTTGGATCTTTTTTCACACCAACTATGTATCCTTCCGCCAAGCGTCAACAATAATACTGTCAGTCTGACGGCTACACTGCAAGCCGACGCACATTGTTCATCCGCCACCACTATCTACGTCACCTCTAAAATATTGTTATATATACTAAATATAAATACACATTTTATTTAATTTCCTGAAAATGAACACATTATGTACATATTCCAGTAAACGATTTTCAATATTTTAGCTGCTTTTCATAATATACAGAAGAACTATTTCTACGACAATAATGCTAACCCAATCGTCCTCTAACTATCGTATCACAGACGTGTTTAACTCACTTTTAAAATAATTATTACGAACAATTTTCATACCCACGGACGCGTAACAATAAAATATAAATTTATTTATCTCACCGTATTGCTTTTTCATTTGCTTACATAGTTGTAGGTTAGTAACGGAAGATTTCCTAGTAATTTTTGCGACATTTCGTTTCTAAAAATATCAACTTACCGTACGGCATTTATTGCAATCAAAGTGCATAGATTGTGTCGTAATCAAAAGTTAACGTGTTAAGTAACAACGAATAATGTTATTTTTGGTTATTATTGCAGACAAAATTGTCTTCAAAAGTGGTCACTATATCGCGACCACCTATAGTTTCCTAACCTAACAGCATCACCTTTTGATTCAGGGCTCGGTATTTGTTTTGTATTTTAAATGCACTTGAACCAACTTAAGGGCGCTAGACGCCTACTTGCGCATTAGAGGCATACAAGATTCCCAGCGAAATTTTTGTACTATGGACCTTTAAGCGGCGACCACATAATATTATTAGTGTAAAATATCACGGGCTTGGCGGAGATACTCACTTAGTCAATTTTTAGATTTGTTGAGGATGGATTTAACGACGATTAAAATAAGGAAAAATGACTAAATTATATAGAATTAAAAAGAGACAAGCCAAAGTTGTCCTCATTAATCGTACCAAGAAAGTCGCAACTAAATTAACGGTTTTCCAAATTAAGCAAACTTTGACTTAGTGAGTTTTTCCACCAAGCTACTATATGTAGCTAGGTTCAGTGCAAGTTTCTAACTGAATTTCACGTACGTACGTTAGGTTGTTACATTTTGAAGCATGGCAGTTGTGAATAGGTTGTTTTTAGCTGTGTCGGAGGACTTTGAATCAGTATTTTTAATAAAAAAGAAATTCTCTCCTTGTCCGAAGTTCTGTTTTCCTTTTGTGCACAATCGAAACATGCGGAATAGTTTCGTTAAAAAAAACGTATTTACGACGAACACACTTAAACACTTTTGAAGCAATCAAGTATTTTACATAATTTTGAAACTTAAGCATAAAGAAACATACCTGAAATGTAAGTAGTGGGTTTTTTTTAATATTAAATATACAGATTAGCAAGGCAATTGCGTATAGACAGTTGGAAATCACTTTGAATCAGGATATATTTTTGTTTATATGAATTATTTCGTGTGCCATAGATTAAAACTTTGAAGTAAAATGAAGAGAACACAATTATTACAAAACGCGTAAACGGTGCTCCAGTACTACTTACGGGTCAAAACATTAATTACGTTGCAAAATAAATTTGCTAATGGTCACTGGGACCTATTTATGCAATTTTGTAAGTTTTATTTTTTAAGTCCTGAAAGGGAGAATATATCGCAAAACGGTTAACATGGAAATGTTGTTAGTTGTTTGTACTATGTAGTCTAATATTTTCAAAATACATTTTTATATAACTTAGGCTAGTTATTGACTTTAAGAAAATTACATTAACCCAATAACAAGCCAAAATTATAGAAACTTATGTTTCGAAAAAAAAATAAGGCTACATAATACAAACAGTGTCCAACATTTCTATGCAAAGGTTTTGCAATATCCTCTTAATTTTAGGATTTAAATATAAAATTCGCAAGAACAACATAAATAGGAATCCGTGGCCTTAAGGGCGTTCAAATGGAAACAATTAATAATTTTATATTTGCACGACATACTGGTTGCTTTATACACATTACTTGGACTACATTTTCTACGTGTAAAATTTTTTTAACTTCCATAGATTTCCCATAGTGACATGACAAAGTCAAAATTTTCAAGTTACGGGAACATGGTAATAACAAAAATCAAGAGTCTTACTTGAATGAAATAATTTACACTGAAATAGAGATTATGAGCAATACGCTAAAATATTTAAAAACACACAATAGTGTTCCTTTGTACACTTTTAAAAATTAAATGATGACAATTTACTATATTTATGGCAATTAAAGAAATACAAAAGCACTTTTGTGAGTTTTTAAATATTTTAGCATATTGCCCATACTATCTTATTCCAGTGTAAATGATTTCATTCGAGTGAGACACTTGGTTTTTGTTTATTACTACGTTCCCGTAACTTGTGAATTCCGAATTTGTAATGCTGCTATGGAAAAACTGTGAGAGCTTTAAAAAAATTTTACAAGTGGAAAATGTAATCACAAGTAACTTCTAT
>PNEQ01005826.1:10000-32878 GCA_003012365.1 Medauroidea extradentata
GAAGACGTAAATTTTATATCTACATTTTTTTTTGCTGCGTGATAGAAGACGCAGTAATCGACGGAATTCGACAGCAAGTAACACAAATGTCGGAAATGGCATAACTTGTGTACCTTATTAAACACTTTTTCGTTACGTGTAACTGTAACCAAGACTTGGAGGTCGGGGAATCAACTTTGATAAGCTGTTTTGAAACATTCATTCATTGGCTAGATTCCATTGCGTGCGCGTCGTCCCTCATTACTTGCGTTCCTTAATAACCTGACGTCATTAGTTATTATGCCGGCTTTTACGAAATAAGAGACAATTTAAATGGTTTACATTCATGGAGAAAGTGGCAGAAATGCAGATAGTGCTGTAACCTTTTATGGTCGTTTTTTTTACAAATATAGTGCGATCACGCGCATTTTTTCTTTGGATTATTGAACTGTTCTAAACTGAGAGAACTGTACAACCACGAAAAAGGGACCGTCGAACAACAGTTGCTGGAGAGAATAATGAAATTGTAATATCAGCTGCAGTGACTTATAACACCCACACTAGCACTCGGCAGTGAAGTTGTGAATCTGGACTTAGTCAGACTTCTGTTTGCCAAACTCCCACACTAGCACTCGGCAGTGAAGTTGTGAATCTGGAATATGTCAGACTTTTGTTTGCCAAACTCTGAAATGCAAAAATTTTATCTTCCGTTTCATGTTTCCCTCCATGAGTAACTTCATAACAATGATTTACAGAACCGAGTAACAATTTAACAGTGGTAGCTTTAGAAAATAAAGTGACCCACAATATCCTAGCTCGGATATTTTTATCTGTCGAGTCGACTTCTACGAACCGCAGTACGATTAATCGAAACAACATGCATAATTGGGAATGTAGAAGACCCGCATTAGTTACTCCAAGTAACATCAGCATCCGTGGAATGTGAATGTTTGGTGTGGAATAATGGCTGACAATCTTACTGGCCCATTCTTTGATGGCAACTTAAATTGTGATAGATATCGAACATTCTCGGAGGACGATATTCCAGTACTACTCATCGACGTTCCCTTGGACTTGCGACAAATAATAAAGTTTCAACATTATGGTTGTCTAGCACATTATTCTGCAGCAGCACGAGAAGTAAAAATCACTTGTACAATCGTCGGTGGATCGGAAGCGGAGGTCCGGTGTTTTGGCTTGCAAGACCGCCAGATCTTACTTCGGCAGACTTTTGTTTGTGGGTTTATTTAAAGAGTGAAGTTTATAATGTAGTACCAACAACGCACATAACACGATTCAGCGTATCACCAATGCATGTTTGAATATTACACCGTAAACTCTTCTCAGTTGTATCGAATCATTCCAAAGTGTATCGAAGTGGGTGGCGACATTTTTGAGCACTTATTGTGAATCAAACAAGCACCCCGATAACGAGAGGCAAGGGGACTCACGTCAATAACATCCCGGTAGTGAGAAGCAAGGGGACTCGCCTAAAACAAGCACCCCCTTGGTGAGAGGCGAGGAGACTCACTTAAAACAAGTTGTTTTACAAATTATCGAACACGTCTGTTTTTATTTTTTTATTCTATGTAATTTTCTCGAGATAATATAGTTTTTTAACTAAATTTCTTTTGTCGATTGCAGCGCCATCTATCACGCAACGAAAAAAAAGGTAAAATACCAAAGTTACGTATTTTTTTCCGGAGAATCCGAAACTGAAATAAAAAAATGGCCGTTCCTACGTATAATTTAAAATTTGCCCCTCCTCCTCCTCCCCTCAGCCTTTCAGGTGGGGTAGAGTGTCTACAATGTCATTGCCGGATATAATTTTCAAAATTACTGAACACTTTTTTTGAAATCCTATGTATTGTTTTTCACATATCGTGGGCTTAATGCTAGAACGAGATAAATAGGTAGCTGGAGATATCCAATTGTGTCATTGAAAATTGCTTCTGTCATACACCAAGTTATTTGTTGAAATGCACACGTGTGTTTCACTCCCAATTAACATATTTATAAATTTATACACATCAAAAGGAACAATCGTAAGGGTAGTGTAGATATCTGCCGATAACTTAAACTTGGAAAAGTGAAGTTATCCTGCTCTTGCACCAAGCTGACAATATTTTCGTTTTCTCAAGATAAAAATCTTACCCGGCATGTAGTAATTACAGTATTCTCACTAAATGTTTTCTTACTCAGTAGACGTGTTTGAAATGATGCTACGCGTGTAAATTCATCGACAAACCTGCATTCGGCTTAGTGGTATATTCTGAATATAGTTTTGATTTTATAACAATAAATATTTTTAAGGGGCTCACTTTTCCCAACCAAAACATTGACAAAATTTTTTATTAAGAATAATATTTTTGATAAACATAATTATTACGAGGTTTCAAAAAGGGTCGTTTCTTTCTTGCAAATGTAATGAACTTTTGCCACCAAACTGCAATAGATTACATACGCGAGTTTGAAGGAAAACGTAGTTAACTCTAAATCTTTGGCACTAGATGTCACAATTTTCAGGATTTATATAAATCCGAGTTGTGCATCATTTTCGCTCACGACGTGCATGTCTTATGCGGTTGTTAGAGGCATAGCATGTAGTGTTACAAGGAGTGCGGTGCTAGTGAATATACACAACACATAGTAGTCTGTGGGACAATTAGACTGGAATGGGAGAAGCAGGCATACTCCACAGTCAGTTACATATAAGAGGCAGGGTGATGAATCCTTCAGTAACATACCTCGGTTTCTGCAACGCAACTGTCACTTGCTCAAAGCGTACAGTCTGTGCTAACACCGCACGCCTTGGAACACAACCACGCTACGCCACTGATGGTTGTGACGTAAAGTACGCGTACATGCATTAGAATATCTAGGTAAGGTTAGGGAAGTTGGTGGAAAGAGATGTGGCCGCCTGACCACCGCCACCCTTGTAGTAGCAGTGCTCGACTAGTTGCATAACAACACAGGCGTTTAGGAACGCCATTCCAATCAACCCGCATTTACGTAGGTCATTGTTTTTGAGGAAATGGTTAGCCG
The DNA here is from genome assembly GCA_003012365.1 of Medauroidea extradentata. Classification (NCBI taxonomy): domain Eukaryota; kingdom Metazoa; phylum Arthropoda; class Insecta; order Phasmatodea; family Phasmatidae; genus Medauroidea; species Medauroidea extradentata. Next base: position 13,025 of record PNEQ01005826.1, read on the forward strand.
GAGGGTGTTTTACCAAGGCGACCTTTTTTGTTGTTTAACACATGTTCTTTCATAAACTGGCATCAAACCACGAGACAACGTTGCGGGTACGAAATGTCATACAATCGCAATCTCTAATACCCCATTTTCCTACAAAGGGGGTTGAATCGTACCAATATCATGTCGTCAGATAACAGGTTATTTTATCCTTCAACACGCATCCTTATACTTTTTGCGATACCTCCAGCGGTTTTCGATGGGTTCACGGAAATCGATTCCGCACATCTATTTCCAATGGGAGTAACGCCCTTAATATGCATTTCCGGCCAAACTGTTAACCGTAAACCCTACCTTATTTTGCTTAATGAATCGCCCCACAAAGTTTGTCGGTCGAATTCAAACTCACCCTGCTGTATTTAATATGTGAGCTGCAACCTCACTCTCTGATTATCTTGTTAACGTACGGAAAGGTTAACAATGATTAACGCAGTTCCACTTAAGGTGGCCGCCTGGCTGCGTGTAGCGTGTTCGGAGTTACGCTTTTTCTCAGAGACCAGTAAACGTGCGTCCACAATGCTTATCTACAAAAAGAAAACACACTTCAGACTACTTGTGAATGTGACTTTGAAGACATCACGCACATTTAAAGCCCTGAAGCTTGGCTAAAATCGGCTTTTTCACGCGGCTGTTTCTCAGGATATATGTAACTGATTTGTTCGAAATCGAGGTCTGCAAGTACATTGGAATTTGCTACAGTGACGCGTTCAGTAAAATGACAGGGTCACCGCTTTAAGTCCCACAGTAAAAACGTTACGGCGGGAACACTGCGCGCGCGTTTACGACCTTGGCCGTAGAGGCCGACGTCGCTCGTAGCGCCTAATCGATTTTCACCTCGCACACACTAACATACCCTTCACCAGGCGGCCGCCTTAACGGGACTGTCTAAAAAGTCTTACTGTTAAATTTAATGGAGCTGGGCCTTCCTTGGAACGTATTTTATTAAATGCCCTGTAGCGTGCTGCTACCTCAGTGTTTGAATCGTGTTTTGTTTATGTTTGTGTATAATAGTTTATTTTGAAAAAGCCACTATTTTAGCCTATTTTAATTAAAATATTAAATGTTTACTAATTTCAATGTTAGCCTAACCATATTGAATTTAAAAGGAAGTGTTGTGATTTAAGGTTAGATTCTGATTCTGCCAGATATTTAAATGCTTTTTAATTTTTTTTTAATATTGGTTCAAAATAATTTAATTTAAAAATAAATCTTTTCTCCATGTATTACCGCAATTTTGAGATGTGCTATGTTAGAGCCGAACGCGGAAAACTCAAATTTGAATTGAATTTAAACATATTTAAGTCCTGTGATTCGCCGAGGGCGAATAATAATGACTATCGCGTCGGATTTTTTCAACAATGAGAGAAGACTTCTTCTTCTTCATCTCTCTAGGAAAGACGCCAGCAAAAGTGCTTGGTCCGTCTTTAGGGCCTAATTTTTAATAATTAAAGGACGAGTGTCGTTTTTTAGTCCAAGTCACGTCGCGAGGTCGATGCCGAATGAGAAGAGGATCATTGAAGAGGGCTTTGGATGCGGATTTCCGCGAGATTAAGCTACTAGTTTCGACGCCCGCGATCGCGTTAGTGTGCTAAATTTGAAGCTGTGAAATGCGTGAGAGCTATAAACAAAAACTAGCTGCAAAATTTTTAATTATACTCATTTGCCTGAGAGATAGAAATCTTGTTTTCTCCACAAATTTGCAACATAATATTTATATTTTTTTATTAGAAATTGAACTGTATTTAAGTTTGAAATTTAGACAGAATTTTTAAATCATTATCCTAGTAATACATAAAAGAAAGGCTGAGATTTGAAAAGGACATTAAATTTTTTTTATTTAATTCTGGCAGCAACCTAAATAATTTTATTAGTTTTGATGTGCTAAAAAAAATAGTAAAGGTTTTATTTTAGTGGCTATTTAAAGAGTTATAATTTATTCCTTAAATAATTATTTTTGAAAGTAAATAAAAAAATAAATTTCATCAGTTCCTTTAATTATTTTTCTTTGGTCTTGTTTTAGTTATCAGTTTGATTTTTTTTTTTTTTTTAATCTTGAGATGTGTTTTGTTTTAGTGAATTTTCTGTGTGGTATGTGGGAATTCTGAGCTAGCCGAATAAAATATTTGACCCACTCCTCAATTTTTATAGATGTCAAAACGGTATCATCAAAAACACTACAGCCCCCCCCCCAAAAAAAATTAAAACTTTTACATATATATTTGATAAATTCATTCTAATCATTCATATCCGCGGAAGAACTCGAGATTTCACACAGAAAACTGGAAAAGCTACGGATATACGCTGAAGTAAACAGCCGAGAAAAGCACGAAAGTACTTGAAGAAAATTTCAACTGTATTCAACCACGTTCATTGTCGCAAAGTTTATGCAGCAAGGTTGTGTATTTTGGAGATTTACAACCAGATAGCCCTTGTGTAAGTCGGAATTAGGGGGAAATTACTGGTAACCTGTGGTTTCTCGCTGAGATCTGATGGAGACGTTTCAACTAACTAAATAAGCTAAGAAAGCATTAGGAATCAGTACTTAATTACTGCTTCCGATCTGGAGTGCAGACGTTTAATATGTGAGTCACAGATTACCAGTGTTTAATATACTGATTTAAATAATCGAAACTGCTACATTGGGGACAAATTTCTGGCAGTAGTCGTTATTCACTGTCGATTACGACTAATGAAGCTCTTACATTCAGTGAACAAGTTATATTTGAACGGTAGCAGTACTGTAGTGATAAGAGCAGAAAATAATTAGTAAAGTAATTCGAATAACGTACTACAGCAAATAAAGCTACCACAAGTATGATTTTTTTAAAAGTATAATTTTGTACATAAGTTTATAACTATGTAGCGGTGTAGGAGTATGCCATGTGGCAAACTACGGAAAGGGAATAGTTTTTTTTTTCAACAGTAGGTTCCTCCACAGCATTTCCAAAATTGTATCATTATATATGCACGAATTGTCGTTTATTTGTATATAACAATAACAACAATACTCTTCATTACTTGTATTCATTGTTAAACTTTATATATATAGCACTAAAAGTGTGAAAATATTCAAGAGATTTATTCCAGGACGAATAAAAATTTTAGTTTTGGGAAAAAAATTTAATACTTGGCTAATAAAGTGTAAGGTATGATTGTTGACGGGCTATAACGTTCGTTTAATTCCTACGGGGAAAGGTTACTGTGTTAACATGGTTCGCTAAATACCTCACTTGCTGTGTGAAACGGTCGGTAATGAGATACAGACTCTGCTACATTGTTGGAGACGAGAAATCGTTACGCCACTAACCACACATACAAAGGGTATTGATACACAACGGTCAGTTGCACACCAAAGCTGTCCCATTGTCGTCGTTTAATTCAGACAAACAAATTAAACGTACAGGAAATTCACACGGCCTCTTACGCAAACACTCGTTCAATCATTTGCCTAGCAGCAGGCTTTTATCAGGAATTTTCCAAATGACGCTCAATGGATCAACGTGTGAAAGGACCTGCATTGAAAAATTTGCTGTGCGCATTTTACACGTGACCGGTGCTTGTGACTCAAGTCCACGTACTTTCATGCAAACTTTTTATTTTTATTTATTTTATATTTATTTACTTAGTATGTTTCAAAGAGGAAGTTGCTCACTTCAGAAGCTTTACAATGATATAAGTTTTGCAGGCGTGATGCGGAAGGAATGAATAATTTTATTGGTAACATGGCTCTATGGATAAGTTATGTTGCATGTGCTTTTAGACAAATTAAAGTAATATCCTACTTTAAATAAAAACAGTTGAGGTCAGAGGTTACGAATTTTCATTTGGAAACATAATTTTATGGATATGGAGAGCTTTTCTTACTACAGCTTGCTTGTGCCCACGTATGAGTGATGCGTGAACTTGGGTCTATTGTATATAAGTTTAAATTTTTTAAAATACCTTCCTAAGTAACTTTGTCTGAGATTTGTTCCTTTCGGTTTGGCATGCGCTTTAACGTATAAGTTTCAACGTTCGTCAAATATTTTGCGTATTTCTGAGCTTACAACAGTAAGTAATTCGGTCTTATATTTTTCAGGAGAATAATTATTATGAAAATTTAATTCAAATGAGAGTAGTAAGTACGTTATTTATAGTAAGCTGTATGGTTTATAAACAAAATAATATTAACATATGATTCAAAACATTTGTTGTGAGATTATTATTGTTATTTTCGCTGACATTCTGTATTGTTGTGAGCATGGACATCTTGATAGTAATGCGCATAGAGATGTTACAATTCTTTAAATAACAAATAACATCAATTTGCTTTCAATGTTGAAATAATAATGAAAACAGGTTAAAAATCTTAGAAATTTTGATATTTCGCTTGACACCAAATGCAAATTCAGCTAACTGAAAGTTAAAATCCAGCTTGTAAGAGTTTTTCATTTATATTATTCTACGCTTGTGAGAAATGTGTATATTTATCTGTGGATTTTATTTTACTTCTAAGTTATATTATATCCCCACAGAAATTATATTTAGTTTTAGTACTATACTGTTATATTGTATAATAATAATCCATGTTTTGAAAATGTTGCAAAAGTTTAATCAAATAAATGTGAAATGAAAGTTAAAGCATGTCACGTAGAAACAAATATATGAATTAAAATAAATATTTTGATAACGTACGTTAAAATCAATGAATTCACTTCAATACATGTAACTAATAAAGGACATATATGTGCAGCGGGCTACTAAATTAATACTACAAGCTGCCACCCGCCTAGTCCGTAAAACACATGAAAATTATCTGAAACAAATTGAATATATCGTGCAGTTAACTGAAATGAAGTTTATTTGATTTTATTTTCTTAATGGCTCGGTCTACCGAATTTTTTATCACCATGTTTTTATTTTTCATTCGTCCCATATATATTTTTTTCTTATTTTAGACACAAAATGTGACCAAATTTTGGCTCTTATGAAATTTTTTTATCTCTCATAGTTTTCGCGTAATAACTTGTTAAATTAAAAATTTCCATGTTTCCGTTTTAAGGACTACACTAAAACCAACTCACATACCTTACTGAAAAAATTCACAGTGTATTAAGACGTCGGAGGCTCCAATGTCAAAAACATAAAAACAAAGAATATTATTTTTCTTATTTGAACAAAAATGCTGAAATTTGAAATTCAAACATGATAAAATAATAATTTCTAAAAAAAAAAAAAAAAAAAAAAAAAAAAAAAAAAAAAAAAAAAAAAAAAAAAAAAAAAAAAAAAAAAAAAAAAAAATTATTTTGTGGTTAAATATAGCTGAACTTGTAGCCTACAACATCGTTGTTATTCACTGTGAGTTTTTTCAGTTTGGTAAGTGAATTGGTCCTTAAAACGGAAACATGCAAATTTTGGTTTTAATGAACCATTATGCAAAAAACTATGTGAGATAAAACATTTTTATAAGAGAAAAACTTGATCAAATTTTTTGTCTGAAACAAGAAAAGAAATAGCCGGTACAAATATAAAAACAAAAGCATGGTGATGAAAATTTTCGGAAGACCGCGCCCTTAAGCCTCGGAGATTAGTTAAATTATCAGTAGATCGAAAGGCAATTATTTCCACAGGGTATTCGTAGGCACAATTGAATCAGTCGTTTGAGAAAACATAAGTATTTGTCTATCAAAATGAGTTGTGGGTGTTGTACTGTTGTACAGAGGAAGTCAACGAAACATTGTGAACACATAGCTCATAGCCTTGCTACACTCGTAAATGGAGTTTAGTGTGGTTAAATAGTGTATGTACTTACCTTTATAGAAAATTATAACACGCGCAACTTATTTTGGCAAAAAATTGAGTTATGTTGTATATCAACTGACTGATTTAAATATTCTGGCCGAAAATAATGAAATTAAGTGAAAACAAAATATTAAACATTAATTAGAAATTTATATTACGACGTATATAAGCAGGCTTTCTACGATAGTGGTTGAGCTAAGTTCCACTTCACTCTACGCATGGTAATTTGGTACGTAAAGGCTCTTTCACATGGTCAAATATTTCTTGAATTCAGTTTATTAAATCGCACATCTGTTCAGGAAATTTTATTCATTAAAGATTGAAGGAACCACTCGAAATGTTATCGCACGGTTTGTAAATAAATTATAAACAAAATACATAATGTACCTATTTTACGATTATCTACCATCTTTGCACGACACAAAAATATTTGGTTTAGCTATTGCAAAATTTCTTATTAGTTTTGTATATGCAATTTAAAATAATTAACACTCGGTTTTGTTTTTGATGTGGTTAAATTCGCATGCAGAACTCAACTTGTATTTTATTTGAATAAATACTGTCAGAAAAACCTCTACTCCATTCTAAAATATTTTCACTCAAGAAAATTTCAAACATGTTCGAAACGAAAATCTCTGACGAAATTCACGACATTCAGTCTATTGAAAGACAAAACGGCCGCGGTTATGACGTCAAAATGGCGTCACATGACATTCAAGAGACTAAATTCAATAAATTTGATTAAAAATTGAAGCAAAATTTGACTGTGTGAAAGGGTCTTTACCAATTTCTTCGCGCAGACAAAAATTTCTTTGTGGTAAACTCATTCGCAACAATGCAGAACTTTCCCATCCTTGACTGGTATCTGGTACGGCTGGACCCTCGTAGTTTCTCTGTTCTATTGGTCTCCGACTGGAACCCTCGACGAACACTTCTGTCTCGTTTGGAGTCTTGGAACGTTCATTTTGATAATGTTCTTTTTCGTAGTTCCTAACCAAACTTGTTTTACCGCACATATCAAACAGTTATTTAAGTGATCTTTGAAATAACTGGGCAATGGGAGTGCATGGCAAGAAACTAAATTCCGTTATTTAATGGCTGGGAACTTTTAAAACAACTACGGCAGGTGGTTTTACTTTTCATCGACAAATATCACATGACATACTTAATTGACGAACTATAATATATGCGATAGCACTATTTTAGTTCCTCAAACATTATTTAATTTAGAATATTATTCTAGTCACCATACACAAATGAAAAAATTGTAATAAGAAATTTGTTAACATTTTAATGTTTCGTGCGTGAGGTCTTAACTATATAAAATATTACATTTTTATATCCTTTATACACAATTATTTAAGGTGAACAAAACAAATAAAACTGTAATATGATAATGAATTTTGATATTTTAGAGGCTACTAATTGAAAGTTGTAATCTTGTCTGTCACAGCACAGTAATATATTTTTTTTTGTGATTACATAAACTCGAACTACGTTGTTCTACATGAATAATCATTTGTCGTATATTTGAACAATTTATGTCAGGAAACCCCTTACAAGGTAGAAAACGTTCTCGAAAGTATGAACTAAAGCAAAGGGCCCTCAACTAAACTGTTCACAGGCAGTATACTCTGTTCCATATAAGTTTGGATACATTTGGCAGCCACTTATGGGCAATTATTTTTAATATTTTGTATTTGTTGCACAATGCAAAACATTTTTAGCTCTGAAATGTACCTGAAGATGTCCATTTCAGCAATTGTACTGCAAAGTACGTCTTGTGTAGTGCCACAAATCACAAAATATTACAAATTATTGCCAATAAGTTGCTGTCAAATTTATCCAAACTTATACGAAATTGAGGACATTTAGGTACTCTAGGTAACGGAACAAAGGTTTCAGGATGCAAATACGAGAATAGTAAAACATGCACGCTTCTACGGTATGAAGAGGTCGTTACGTACGATCTACATAATTATTTCTTTGTTCTTGTAGTTACACTTTGAAAAAATACAATCTCGACGGGAAGAACATGTGTGGAGTTACAATACTGAGTTCGGATACACCTTGCATAACTGCGTCGACACAATACACTCAGAATCGAGGAAATATTTATCTCTATAGGCTTACTCTAATAAGCCTTGCGTAATACGGAGGTGATTTATAAACGTACTTGTGCGAGTATAAAAGTGCATACGTTTGAACGCCTAAGTTTTAACAATTTTCGAACACTTTATTTTAGCAATTTTAAGTAGGCTTATGGTTAAGTTTGTGAAGGACAACAAAAACTGCCGGAACAATATTTTGTAAGCCATTTTTGTAAATTACTGAATGTGTTTTGCGTCACAAGTAGGTAATTTATAATAACTTACATAAAAAAATAAAATAAAATACCGGAAATGCGTTTTTATTTAATTATATTAAAAAAAATCACGAAAAAAATATATACTTAAATATGTTTTTAAAAAAAAAAAACCTGAATTACTTCATCCCAGGCCCTCTATCCACCTGCGGGGCACCTTCTTCTAAATCTCTGGGTGGGCCTGTCCTATACTGTATTCTGCCCTTTGTGTTGCTATCCGGTAACTATATTTCCCACCCCACATTTGTCATTGAAAGTCTTGATACTTATTTGTGAATTATAATGAATTGTAAAGTGTTTTAATTTTTATATGATAAGTCAATTAGGTGACATGCAATATTTTAACATTAAATTTGTACAAGTTTATGAGCTGCTGTGGTAAGGAAATCCTATATCCTAAGTTAAAAACACCAAATGTAGAAATTGATACTAACATATTTTACAAGAAAAAAAAATATTCATATATATTAGAGAATCTCACGTGAAATGGTCAGGGAGTTTAAGTGTGTAGTTCAGCGCACCACATATAACATAAATACAAATTTTTTATTCTTATTGCAAAACTTTTCTGTCGATTAGTATTTTTATTGTATAATTACAAAGCTTATATCATGTATTAAAATAAATGACAATGAAAAATACCTAACTGCATCCTCCAATGTCAGAATTTTTCCATTTCCAAAACGTTTATAAGTAGTTTACGCTTTCTAAGCCACATTAAACTAATTCATTACTGTCACTTTGGAAATATACCGAGCATACCAGATGGGTGACTTTTTCAGCCGTTAAACTTTATACTTGAATCTACGTAACTCGGTTTGGATTCCTCGAGAGAGTCCTCACAATTAACATTAACTACTGATTATGTCCAATTTAAACTGATGCATAATTACTATTCCACAGCATGCCCGCCCGAACGAGTTTTTCGCAGACAAGATGGCAGTCGTCTCAAACTTTCTAACGTGCCCTGAGTTTAATTAAATTCTGCCACCGTATATTCTTAGTGTCTGACTGCCGCTCGATCTAACCACATAATTCAGCTGCAAATTCTTGTGCGTCGAAAACGTGCTGCAATTACAACCACAGTGGTTTCTCAACGCATTAATGAACATTATGTTTCGAAGCGGAAAATATAACTAAATGTAGTATAAAATGTAAAAATCCAAATTCGCAGTGACCATCAACATGCGACAATAGACGCCCCCTAACTAGTAAACAATGTTAAAATGAACTATATTGGTGACGCACAAACATTTATGAAGGTGAACAGTAACGAACAATATGTGTGTATATTTACAAACACACACTAACACACATTATAAATTTTAAGTTGATTTTAGTTTGTTATTGGAATGATAATATTTATCTTCTAACAATTTATATATTTAGAAAATATTTTAGTCAATGGATTGTATTCTCCTTACAAAGTTGTGTGCAACTATTCATAGAAATGGATCGTGGCTATTTTCATCCCGGTCTTTACTGCTAATGGCTGTTCAAATTAGAAACAGCATTGTTAATCATGTGTCCAATTCTAGGAAATTTTCCAGTATTCAGAACGTACCTGCAGCTAATTATGATACTGCATTTCGTACTGCTCAAAAATATCTTAGCCGTACGCACATGGACCTATGTATGAGCACGATCGTAGTATGAGTTATGACCGTGGTATAAGTTCTGAGGTCGTTTGACATATTCCTTTGAGTTCCAAGTTTTACGGCCATATTTCTACCGTTTTAGCAGTAGTTATTTCTTAAACCCAAATGAGAGCAGATATCGAAAATCTGTTTAGCAGTTTTGTTTAAAATAGCAAACACAATTTTCGCTAATCTTTTCAAGACAGTAAATACTATGGCTGCCTAGCCTAGCCTTACACCTTCAACTGGTGTAGCGATACTATTTGCTAGCTCACTGGTAAGGCTACTCAGTCGGATTAGAAATAACATAGAATAAAATTTAGTAATGGGTGCCAGTAGAAAAACTGCACTTGACATGAAAGACTAAGCACAGGAGCAATGCTGACCTGGACTCACTTAATTTCAGACTCACCCACTTCAATACTTCAGCTCCAGATGAATATATCAAACCATTTAACAACACAACTGCTCTGGCTGAATGTAATACAAACAAAACACTTGGAAACAAACACTATAGAAAAATAATAGAAGGTCAACCAAAGTGCTTAATTTCAAATAAAAATTTATTGCTGGCATAGGTTAATGAAAAACTGATAGCAGATAATAAATAATAAACTACTGAAATATTCTGTCTTGCCACAGTTAAAATATTAAATTCAATCAAATAATTTTTACTGCAAGTGATCATCAAAGCCAGCCAGTTATTTACTTTGTGAAATTTGGTTCGTTCATCGTGCCAAGTTTCTGAAGGAAATTATAATACAGTTAATGTTTAAATTTAAGTCTTCTATTAACTTTTTGAGTCCAAATAAACAATTTCAATTTATCTTAGCACTAACTCTTTTCTACAAATTCTCAGGTTTACCGTGGGCAAAAACAATAGAGTTATAATTTCAAAATTTAGCCCTGAGTTGTACAAATAAAATGTCTCAATTTCTAATGTTATGTTAACAAGATGGCGTCGTAAAAATCGAAATTTGACGGTGAAATATCTGACGAGCAGCTTAGTTGTCTCGGCGGCTTCGTTCTCAGTCTTCTGCTTGTTTCGTTGTTCGCTGCGATCATGTGCACTCCACATGTACTTAGGAAACAAACTGCAACTTTACCCTGAGGCTCACGAGCCTATGCACTTACAGTCCAGCACCACACGGGACTCGCGGGAGGCGGCTAATTAACATGACAAATTCCGCGGTTGCCCGAGCCTGGAGCCTTTTATGTTGTTTCACCACTTGATGGCCCGTCTTCGCCACTCGGCAACTCCAGACAAAACAACGAAACTCACCATATATTCAATAATTAAAAGGCCTATGTTATGGTATTACAGATAATTCTCTTATATAGTATATGCTACTGAGCTAATATATTTTAATGGATTGTATGAATTTTAAATTAATTTCAGATAACTACTATCCTAACTAATCTTATAATATTTTTTTATGTTTAATAATTTTTGGCAGTTACAGTCATGTAAATTCATTTTGTGAATGCAGTAATTATGGAACAGTTATAGGTAGACTACTCATACCTCTATGTTTAGAGGTTTGAAACCTCTTAGGCAAAAAAGCTCTAGAGCCAGCCAATTTTAAACTATTGCATTGTAGCAATAGTGTAATTTTCTTGTAGTTCTATCTCCCTTTGATTGGTGCAAGATGTCATGGCAGATAGGTCCTGTGAAACCTCTATTTAATCTGCCATCAACCTAAATTAGTTAACTCAAGGGAGAGAGCACTAGGCAGAATAATAATGTCAATAGTACTAGCCACTTTCAGAAGAGGCAATTTTTGGTGTCGTTTTATAGAATTTATAATTGAAGTGAGCTTCAAGCCATCGCCTACAAGACTGTAAGATCAACTTCAAATTACCTATTTAAATTGTATTGAACTTTTGAGTCGCCACTTGGATTAAGTGTTTGAACTGTTTCGACAAAACCTTTTATTTATCTTAGCCAGTGAAAAGTAATGAGTTAAAGTTTCATTTTGAACAGACGTTTCTCCAAGGCCAGATGTCCTAGTTATATAAAACTACATTGCAAGATGTTCGTTTCTACACAACAGTTTAGTTAAATATGCTATTGAAACATGGGACCGTGCAATGCTATGGGTATTCTGTAGCTATACATTTGTAGGGAATGGCATCTGTGTTTTTGGTAATAAATGACTATTTTGTCAGATTTGTCAAATTAACCACTTCTCTATAAATTATTACAGTGCTAAAGGTGTTAAATGTATCCTGTCTTCTCACACATTTACTAAAACTCACCTCGTACGAAGTTTAGTAATTTAGATTTATTTATATTACAGTACATCTTAAGTTACAAGTACTTCCCACACTCATTATAAAGTTGAGTATACCTAGGCGAGACGTGGAACTTTCACGCTCGCATCTGCCCTAACGATCCATGGAAGAAGCCCTCTCAAATCGTCGTCTTCATGCGACGCTACCAAAAGTTCATTGTTACTTAAAATTCGGAATTTAAATTGCACGAATTGCGTGCGCTTTGCAATTTTAAATTGTTTACACGCCACTCGTCACCATGACGACGGCAAAACTACAAACAGCAACCCTTTTGCTCTGCACAAAACTGTGTGCTGCCTATAGAACAATTGGCCTGGCAAAATAATAAATAAAAATTACCGACGAAAAATACAAATATTCTTTAAGCATTAGTTACACATATCTAAGCTCTTCTAGGATCAAAACAGTACGTTTTCAACAAGAAAAAACATCTAAAATGATGAAAATGTGGCTAAATTAAGGTAAACTAATAATATTAATACAATTAAAATAATAATATAATAACATTACAGTACACGCTACAATATATCACGAAAATATTTTGTGCCAGCATACCCTCCAAAACGCTGTATTTTCTTGCAACGTATATGATTAGGGGATATATTCTTGACACAATGTATAAAGCCAGTGATATTTGTATAAAGGAGTTTTGCAACTATTTGTTTCACTACCTTATCTGCACACTTGTAGCTATGCTTCATGGTCAGTGATTAGATGTCTTTAATGTTCAGTGTTTTAGGGATCTATCAGCAAATCACAGCAGTGTTGTGTTACAGTAGCCTTATTCTGATTGGCACAGTCAAATGAGCAAGGCCTCTGGACTAACACATTCTGCCAATAACCATAAATCAGAGCTGCAGAGGTGAATGTAAGGCGTTGAAAAAACTTGTCGCAAAATAATTTTCACCAAAAATCACTGGTTCGACAATGTAGCTTTCTGCAGACCAATGACAGGCATAACATATTACAATATCGGGATTCATATTGGTTCAGTAAAATAGGGTAACAGCTCCAAGTACAAACTATAGAGCCAGTAACCTTCTGGCAAGCTGGATATTTGTTGAAATCCATTAAACCGTCAAGTTTTCCCGCAATAAACCATATCTAGTAATTGTGTAATATACGAAAATTTTGTTACTTGTCTTATTAGTCGAAGCAGTATAATTTCATGTCTTGAAGAAATTAGCTGACAAGACAAGGACAGTTTTAAACACAACTGCCTTATCGATTCGTCGTATCCTGTTTAGGCTTAAAAATATAACTTTCACAATAATAGTTGAAACGTGGAAGCATGGCCTTAAATTGGCTTTATGTAGAGAAGCATTGCAAGAGGAGAAAATACTACGGTTCACTGGAAATTTTGATAACGGCCACTTATATATTTTAGTTCTGTTATATAAATGTTATTCAAACTGTTTTACACAAGAGTTGGAGGGGTGGAGGTGGCTGCGGCCAGAGGTAGGCCGTTGCCGTAGAAAATAAACAACTACAGTACGACAAAACTATGCCAATTACCAGAGCAGAGGAGTACACATCTTGCGACAATACTTCACCGACATCAAATAATATAACTGTACCAAACATAATTGTAGTCACTGTGATAAGTCAGGGCATTGCCATGAACTGAGTTGTAGTATGTCTTGCATATTTTTCACACTTAGCAGTTAAACATGTTTCAAATATGTTAGTTTATTAAAAGCACACCCAAACTCCAAACAATAATTCTATGTTATTAAAAATACAACACCAATAATGAACACTTTATAGTGACCTTTCAAGAGGGCAAGAACAGACTTTTCAGATAACTGCACCTTGAAAATATTAACATAATTTGTGGAACCGAAGGTAGAAGGTTTTGTTTAATTTAGCTTCAAATTTTCCAAAAATGAAGCAATAGGGTCAACACTTTATGTTCAATAGAAATTAATTATGCGAAAACACTGCGTGTCAATTTAGTGCTCCGTGTATACAGTCGGTAGTTTATTTGACGCCCGTATCAGAGTTGCCCATATCTCTTCACATTTCCAAACTCTCCCTGATTCATAATTCAGCAAATATTTATTTCAAAATATTTCAATAGGGACTCAGCTAACTACCTCACCATTCATACGCACATTGAACTCGAAATATTAGAAAGTTACTACTAAGTCGTTTAACTGATTTAAAATTTAAGATAAAATTATCTCTTACCAAGCATTAAAGGCGAATAAATCTCTGTATCAATTAACTCTAATAATACGAACCTAATGATAAAATGTAATGTTAATATAACTAAACGTTTTCAAAATGGGTCATACCTTTGATTTACTATACGAAAGTAAATAATTTTAAGAAAAATGTGACATATCGTTAAGGGCGCAATTTGTTTGAAGCTTTTTGGTGCGTTGGGCGTGCATATATTACAAAGGTGATCTTGATGCGTCGTAACAAATACCGTATTACCACGATGCTCCAAGCTCTAGAATGCAAGCTTTCAGTGAACCGTTTACTGGACGACAAAGCGTTGAATTAATGAGTTTATTTGGTGGTAAGTCTGCAGGTAAGTTCAGTGTAACTGTTGCGGCAGGTTTGTTACTGGTCTGGTTGCCTGCTAGAAATGGCAGTCACCTTAGACTGAATGGCGGTAGGCATTTCTGCCATGTTACTAGCTGCTATATGTATATAGCCTACTGTGGCATGATGTAACGTAGGTAGAGTCGTCGAAACTAGCGTCCAAGTATCTACAGCTCAACATGTTTATTCTACCAGGCTTTGCTCAGCAACGACTTCTTCAGTAATCTAAGCAGGACAATAATTCAGCCTACAATTAATTTACGCGAATACTAACAAACAGATTCACCTTGACGGTTTACTCGCACTTGGGAGGACACAGGTTCGATTCCCGGCTTTTGAACTCCTGATTTCGGTTCCTCATTGTTTCCCGAAATCACCTCATGCGAATGAAAATATGGTTTCTTAACAAAGGCCATGGCCACTTCCATTCCAAGTTCATTGGATTATGTGAAGTTGCGTGTCACCGTTTCTAATGAACTCGCTCTCGAAATGATTTACAGCTTAATAACGCGATAAATGTCAGTTAAAATTTATGCCACACAGTCCATCATAAGCATAACCTTGCAGAACTACACTTCAAGACAGTCATGCTATAGCAAAGTGATAGTTCTGCGTAGTTATAAAACTACACCACAAACTAGGCAATGACGATGAAATTTGTAATTGAGAAATAAACTACAATACGTTTGAAAACTTTTACAAATACTTCAGAGGGAACGCGGTGGCTGAACGGTCAGGCCATTCGCCTTCCACCAAGGCGAAACGGGTTCCATTCCCGGCGGAATCGTTCCAAGGATTTTCACATATGGGAATCGTGCGGGACGATACCGCTGGTCGGCGGGTTTTCTCTGAGTTCTCCCGCTTCCCTGCCACCCTATTCCGGCGCTGCACCATACTCACCCCATGTCACCCCTCACAAGCGCTACCTCGACATTAAGCGCTGACCAAGGCCTCTCACTCAGAAATATTTCAAAAGCTGAGTACAGTACCTATTGGAAGATGTACTTTTGCAGTTCCATCCATGGAACGATTAAAGTAAAATTTGCATTCTAAAACGGTTTAAGACTGTTAATTAAAAACAGGAACTAAGTGGTACGCTTAATGGATAACAAAGCGTTCTAGCATGTTGGTACATTAAAGATAGTACGGATATAAATTTACACGGTTCAAATGGTTAGAGACGAATAACAAACGATCATTATCGGCCAACTAGATTTCTCATTGGCCTGGTCAATAGTGAAAACACGAATAACGGAATAAGAACATCAAACACGTAAATGCTACACTAGAGTCTAGCAAACAATCACTTATTACTGCGATAAACCACTCTTCCTAGTTATGTTTACCAATCGCTCCTACGCTGATTTTTTTCAGTATTTTTGGAAACTTTGACGAGTTCTGTGATTAAAAAATCTATAAACAATAGTAGTGCTATAACGTTTGCAGCATTAAATTCGCATTTTCATGTACCATTACTCATATTATACAATGTTAATGGCTACAAATGAACCGCATTGTCGCTGGCATGCAAATGTACGTAACTTGGGTGAAGTGGAACCACAAAAAAATAATAAAAAATTGAGTGACTCGTTTGTTTTCATAAATGGCGTTCTAGAGACAACTCACACATACAAAGTAATCTACCTTGCAACATCCCGGAACATATCTATGGACCAAACTGCAGTGACTCAGTGACAATGAGACTTCACAGACGGGGTGTTATAATGAGCTTGCTTTCTTGCTCATGACTGTCTCTCACAAATTACCTTGTTCAAGTTTGTTTGGGATATTTTGTGCTTAATAGAGAATCGTTGTCTGTTGATATGTTTCTCTCTGTACGAGTTTGGTGTTCTAATAGACCAAATTAAGCTGTGTTTTGTAATGTGTTAACGATTTTCAATATGGTGTTCTTTCCGTGTTTATCCTTGTGCGCGCTTTGAGGAAATAAAATAAATGCGCAATTCATTTTATAAGATAAATGTCGTATTTTCGCACAAACGGAAGAAATGTCACAAACTTTCCTCAGTTATAGAATTTAGTCAAGATTTGCCGATAGCTTATTTTGGAATAACTTTATATACTGGAAAGCTGGAACATTTTATAATGGAAGCAATAATTATTTCTTCTACGACAAACTATAGATACATGCCCAATAAGAAGCATTTTGCTTCAGAAATACATTTTACAATAGAGATGAAAGTACTGAAGCAACATTTCTTTACAGTCATTGTAAGGTAGAATGCTTGATACTATTGGCTTTAACGTGGCAAGAGACGTTTATTTCAATGGCGGTGTAAAAGCCGCAAGTGAAAATGCTCTCCTGTGACGCGTGTAATGTTGCTCTCGTTACATCGCCAGAGAGCAGACGAAGCCAAAACACTTAGGAAGGGTTCAACGCTGGAAATCTGCTACTTAACAGCGTTGGAAACTTCATTAAGATCTGCCTTCGCACTCTAGTGGTTAGCGCCTCCTCCCTCCTCCCCTTCTGAACCCACAGCCCGCCCCTGCCATCTCCTTTCATTGTGACTTTCAGTATTCTGGAACAATAAGAGAGTGGTGAACGCACTTAACGGGGCCCTTACATTACACAATCTCTTACCAAGAATGCTTTTCGATATTGGGACGTATGAATACCTATCCATTTTGTATTCCTTTCGTCTGTGAGGATAATGTGTAAAAATTACGTTAAGTGGTTTAAGCCTAAACGTAATTTAGCAACTAACATTACTTCTCAGTGAAGGTACTCAAAGCGTTTCTACAGTTATGTTCTTGTTCCATGTCTGGATTTAGTTGCTTGGATATACTCCATTACGAAATAAATGACTGTAAAAAAAAGTAAAGATGACTGAAAAACATAAATAAGCAATGTATGCTTTAGTAAACAAGATACAGACACAACATAACATTCCAAAAATGGAATCAGGCCGAAAAACAAGGACAATCAGTTAATAAATGAAAATAATTAAAAAAAATAATAAAAATCAAAAGAAACCCAAGACACCACCAAGCCAGACAACCCAAGTTTTACCATGTTCCATTTATGGAATTTTATGTTGTGTATGTATCTTGTTGACTAAAGCTTACTTTGCTTATTTATGTTTTTCTGTTATATTTAATTTTCTTTGATAGTCATCTATATCGCTATAGAATATGTCCAAGCAACTAAATCCAGTCAAGCACTCCCACTGCACAGTTCTTTCAAAGATCATACTATTTCCATATGCTGAGCTAATTTTGTTTACGAAATGAAATTATTAAGCTTCTTCGTGTGAAACGTATGTGCTTTTTGAAATGTTTGGACCTATCGGCATCAAAGAACAGCACGGGCTTTGGTTATAATTACAGGTTTTAATGCAGAAACTGTCTCTTGTTTTTTTTTTTTTTCGGTAGTACAAAATTAGATGCATTAAACAGGCATGACATGTTCGTACCGCAGCATTTTTCAAAATCTGTCAAGTTTAATGTAACATTAATCTTTCTCATGATCGATAAAGCGTCACACAAAATTTCGATACTAATGTAGCGAATTTATTCATCATAAAAGCTAACCTTCAACAATATTAATTATTCACTGACAGTTTATAATCCCAAATTATGTTTACTAAACGTGTACATTATGTTTGTATTAGGATGCGTGAATGTGTTCTGACTCACGAGTTTGCAAACCATCTAATAAAACAACTTATTCTAGTAAAATATGGTGGTTTATAGGTATCAGATGATGTTCATACATAAAATTGATTTCACTGTGCTGATAACCATTTAATAATTGTCAATATTATTCACGAAAATTATTGTATTAGTAATTGTGCCTTTTCTGTACTACCTTAACTACCCCTAGTAGGAATTTGGCGAAACCATACTAAAATATTGTCATTACTTCCTCGGTTATGTGTTTCAGCTGGCCAAATAAATTGGCTCTAGAAATTATACTTGATTGTTTGTGTTTGATGCATACAATACGAATGTACTACATCACATTGTTCATTACTGTTTGCACCGCTGTAAGCCGTACTTCTGGCTTTCCATTGCTGTGCTGTTGAAACTAGATATATCTTCGAAGCAAATACCAGGGATTTCAGTCAGACGACAAAGCAGGCCACGGCATGAAGTTCTCTTCATAGTCATCGATGCGCATGATTCGCGCAAACGAATCCCTTCAATGCTGCTGGGAGAAATGTGACGACGCTCGAGTCTGAGTGCTGTTAGACGAGCGTCTTCCAGTTAACGGCTGTAGACTTGATAGTGGTGGTATACCGATACGGAAACCTAGCTGACGAACGGATTAGTGTGTTTTAAAGTAGCGATGAAAGCAAGTTGACAATCACTACACCGCTCGAGACACGTTTGCAAAATTCTGTGATGTTTGGGTTAAGTGGGATACGCCAAAAATGGTGTTTTAAGTAAATCGATAAAAATAGTTTGATGTCATTTGGGGTATAATGGGATATAACGTTTACATTTTCATTGTTTCATTTCCCGTTACAATTAGATTTACATCCTTTTTACCAGGCGTAGAACATATCATGTATATATAATGTGTTCCTATACTTAACTAAATTTTCTCTTTTTCGAGTTATTCCGCTTTACACAAACAACACGAAATTGTACTTCATATAATGTTATTTGTTTAGTATTATTTTTACAATCTCTTAAAAATAACTTTCTGATTTATTCATTTAAGTAATAAATATTGCGCCATTTTAAAAATCATATAAAATTACATAGTGATAGTTGGTTGAGATGTGTGATAGCCCTAAAAGTTGCAGAATTAGCTTATTCTCAAGTTCAACTTTTGAATATAATGGAAATGTGAGTATAAATAGTAAGAAAACCTTATAGGTTTTTAACGCGTAATTCTATCAATACGCTAAATATGGTTTATACCTTAAAATTTGTTTGCAAACATCATTTCCCGAAACATTTGAATGCTTTAGGATCTTTGAAAGTTTGCGTGCTTAAACCAATTTGAAATTTCTTGAGAGGTATCGTAATTTCCAACTAATATAGGGCCGTGTATTAGGTATGAGGAGGGCCCGGTAGTTTTTGAGAAATATTTTTGCAGCACTTTGTTTCAGTGCCCTACGTGCGCACCTGCATCTCTGCTTTGTGGTCAGTGATTACTTGTCTTAACATACAACGTCTGGAGGTTAAAGCCGCAAATCACAGACGTGTTGTATCACAATT
>PNEQ01005826.1:32978-55804 GCA_003012365.1 Medauroidea extradentata
AGAAGGTGATTTATCGCGAAAATGTTTTCTGTCAGCGTATTCTGCAAATCAGTGTATCGTCCTGCGTCATGTATTGTTGGCCGACGGTTATGTGGCACAGTCTAGTTGTTTACAGACGAATCACATACGTCCAGAAGTAGTGCACCAGAGTTATCATTGGCCCAGTCAAATAGGGACTCGCCAGTAACGAAATAAAAGCATAAGAAATGAATACATTACATTGAAGCCTAGAAAATAGTCAACTTTTCCCGCGATAAATCACCTTCTCTAACAACTATCCATGTACTGATTGGCACAGTCAAATGAATAATAACCCTGCACAAAAACACTGCCGATATTCATGAAGTCCAGCTGCAGGTGTGCACGTAAGACACTGAAACAAAGTGGGGCAAAAATCTTTTCGCGAAAACTACCGGGCCCTATGAGATCTAAATGCGCAATTAGTCTCTGTTTACGATGGCTTGCTGGTTAATATGATTCATGGCTGACTTCTGAATTCAAATTCGATTGGTCAGAAACCCAATTTACTAGATAACTGTTTGGTGTTTGGTTTTATATAACGCGAAAATACACAGAATTCACGTCGACAACAGTGAGTCTATTAGTACGAGCCATAAGTCACAAATACATCGACTTGATTTGATAACGAAATCTTACGGTTTCATGAGTCACCACCACGATGGCCTGCTGTACATAAAGAAATCAACCTTTTAAGGTGGTTCTTTGACCGGCTGCATTTGTGTGTATGGTGCAAAATCGATTAAACATTGAGGGTGCCGCTGACTGGCGTATGTAATGTAGTATCACCATTTCTCGTAATTCATTCAACCGGAGTGCAGTACTTTACAATTATTCTTATTCCTACTTGAAAAGATGACTGGATAATTTAATTTGTTGCAAGTATGTTAAAAATCTGTATGCATTTTTAAAATATTTTTGTTTTTCGAATCCGTTCGGTAGTTTCCCAGTTTTTTCTAGATACGGCCGTCTGAAATAGGTGTTTACTCGGTTTCTAATAATCGTACTGAATCTTGAAACAACTTTTAGCAACATAAGTAGGTAAGTGTTGTTTTTGGAGACAAACAAATGCAATACACGTTTAGTAATATAAAAAATAAGGAATAAACGAACAGAAATGTAGGTACGGAGGCCCCTTAACGATAACGTTCGGGTGCTATCTGTGTGTTAGTCACGCTTAATGACGTTCTTGTGCCTGCACATTAAAGGATTAAACTGTGTGATGGATTCACCTTTGTCAACACACATTCAAAGAAAACCCACACTTGAAAACAAAGGTTACCCTCTATAGATACCACACGATATCATTACACCCGAGGAACCTAGGATAAGCTTCTTTTAGCTGCTTTTCAAAGGCAAGATATAATAGTTAAACGCAAAGGGACGTACTTCAAAATTGGTATTTAATAGCTAGTTTACAACCTATTCTGTGAGACTTTGAAACCACGCTGATTGTTTTTTAAAGCAATGTGCCTGATGCATTATTTGTGTAAATAAGTTTTAATTAGTTTTGGTTAATGAAGCTTAAAGTTAATTTTTGCTGTTTGGAAATTTTAAACTACAAATTAAAACGACTGTGGTATAAATTTTGTGTTAGAATTCACTATTTAACGCACAGAAGAATAATGTTAATACTGTCAAACCAATGCTACTTGGAATTATTGTGAACGGTTAATGACAATAAATATTTTAAAACTCAGACACATTGATTGTACAACAGCCTTTAATAATACGGCAGCAGAGAACTATTTCCTACTATCAAGATGGAAACTCTTAGTTTTGGACAATATTTACAGATTAAAGTTACAGTATATGCGATGTGAAAATTATTAGGTTTCCTGTAATATTTTGCCCTTTTTATTTTGGATGATAAAATTAAAGAGCAATCAAATAATTTTACTGAAATTATCATTCCGAAATTCTACGTTCTGTCACATACACATTGCGTGACAGTAAATAATACAACGTGGTGATGAAATAGTTATTTATGAATGTTCTTGTGTAGTTACACAACCTAACTGAATAAAATTAACGATATAATAAAATTGTTCCTATTGCGATGCAAACTTGAAATATAGCCACTGCACAGCACCAAGCGGTTCGCAGATCTTCGGCTGACTGACGTTATTAACTTAACGTACATGACCGACGTTTGCACAGGAATAGGATTCAGAAAACGTTGCACGTGTGCATATATCATTTTCAGATCCTTCAGTAATATTTAAAGATCTTCGCCTCGCAGCCGGAAACACGAAAATGGGGGTTTTTGCTATTCGCTTTTGGTGTTAAACTCTTGGTGTAGTGCCATTTAGGGCAATCGTCCCCGGTATATACAATGTTTCAGCGATAATTATTTTTTAAACCTAAACGAGTGCATGCATAAAATTATGGTTTGGCAGTTAGGTATAAAATAGTTTTTGCATGTTGGATAGTTTTTTTTCAACACGGTACATTATACGGTTTTGACAAATAAGTGAGCTAAGAAAAATTGCATTAGTTATATTATTTGCAAAAACCATAGTACTTACTGCCTTGAAAAAAACTAACCAACACGGTGAAAACCTTTTTAAACAAAATCTGCCGAACCGATTTTTGATGCCTGCTCTCGTTTATGCTTAAAATAATACCTACTACTCGACCACGACAACTAGTCCTCCCGTGAGGGGAAGAAGCGTGGCGCTAGTAGTAGATAGACACGTCACAGGGAGGGGAAATGTACTGCTCCTGACATGAGTTCATGGCACACGGTCAGTGGAGACGTAGCGCGGCGAAAACCGAGCCAGCTGCCTGTACCACAGTATTATGGCCGGTGCATCAGTTGCGCGCGGTCGTCAAGGACAACACAGCGGTAGTTCGCATTTTTCCCGCGGGACTAGTTGTGGTCGAGTGGTGTGGCGTTAACAATATAAACAAGAAAGCATGGCTTAAAAAAAGTGATGGTGTGTACGACACACGTTTGTCTGTATAGCTTGCTATTGGCGAGAAGACTGCTCACCAGGTCGGCCTCGGTATCGTGGTGCCATAGGTCCTGGGTTAGAATCCTGGCTCGGGCATGGATGTTGCGTTGTCCTTTCACTTCATATCACCATTATCGGCTCATTAAACCTCGTTGTTAAAATGACTGTAAAATCCTCTCACCACTGCGTGCCAGATCAGTGACTTGTGCCTAAGAGACTAGGGTGAGGCGTGACGCACGTCAAATGTCGTCCTCACAGCTTCTACACTTTTAGACTTGCAACGCGCAAAATATGTCCAGCCAAGCGACCACCCTATGGGGATTAGTGCATGTAAACCCGAAAAAAATTGTTAAACTCCATATGGCACCTTTTAGAGTGGCTACTATGGCTACCTATATGATGTTACGTGTCCTGACAACAAAATTGATGTTTGCAACTGTGTTTATTTGCAGCTTGTGAGGACTTGAGCAGTTTACCGACAATTTGAGAATGTCCATGTTAATGAACACGTGTTTTATATAATGTCATTATCAATGACGAAGAGAATGAAAATAAAATATTTACTTCATTATTTGAAGTACTAATAAAATTGATTTGACTAATCAGTAGTTGCCTAAAATGAAACGACGTTTTATGTAAGAATTTTTCTTTTCAATGAAAAACATAGTTTCTCCCTAGCGGGGTCGCGGTGGTCGAGGGGTCAGACCTCTCGCCTCCCACTTAGGCGATCTGGACTCGATTCCTGGCGGGGTCGGACCCCGGACTTTCGCATGTTGGAACCGTATCGGACGATGCCGTTGGTCGGCGAGTTTTCTCGGTGGTCTCCCGTTTCCCCCGCCCCTTCATTCTGATGTTTCTCCATACTCACCTCACGTGACCCCTCGCCAACGCTGAAGACCTTGATGTTAAGCGCTAACCAAAATCTCTCTCACTCACTCTCCCTAGGCAATAACTAATTGGTCAAATAAATTATATAATTACTTTAAATCATGAAGTAAATCTTTTATTTTCAGTCTCATTCTTATTGATAATTATATGAAATAAAACACGTGCTCACAAACAGGCGTTCTGAAAGTGTGTGTGATCCTAAGGTCCTTACAAACGCCTCACAAATTCACTGGATTTACTTTTGAGGACGTACTCCACTGCCATGGAGTACGTCCAAAAAACTAAATCCAGTCATTCCCTCCCATTACGCAACTCTTTCAAAGATCACTCATAAATGCGGTTGTAACTTCCAGGTTTCTTGTCAGGACACGTAATTTTATGCATTTAACCACACTGTCCACTCTAAAAGGTACCGTATACAGTTTAACAATTCTTCGAGTTTACATGCACCAATCTTCTTAAGAAGTGTTCCCTTAGTGCTTGGCCTGATACTTGAGCGGACACAACGAGGCAGGGTAGCATTTCGAAGGCTTCGTGACCCGGTACAAGTAGAAAGTTCCCTTTTGTCATTGTCGTCGTGGCCTGGACGCTCCCAAGTTTCTTGGAGGAAATACTCGCAAACTTTAACCTGTGTTAGCATCACGAACAACTCTCAAGTTTGTTTAGGGTTATTGTTGCTTTGGATCTCTTACCGTATTATAGCGCTTAGTTATTCCCCACGAGGCTTTTAACTGAAAGCCAATCAGAAATTAAGTACGTGATCGAAAATGTACCTGCTTGATGTTCTGCTCCAGTTATTTACTGTTTCGATAGTTGTGAATTTTATGTGCCTAATACTGTATTTTGTGATCGCTTTGAAAATGGATTTCCGGTGGTGAGTCCTTAAATTATTTCGCAATTAAGATCATATCATTTACTAGATATTTTAAATATATATAAATACACCACAATATACAGAGAGTTTATTGCTACAACTAGAATATTTTCAATTTTGCCTCGACAGGTGAGTTGGAACTTATCCATTAAAACTACGCGGAAAATTAATATTTGTGTACAGAAAAATGAGTTTTAATATGAATAAGAAATTCTTAATTTTCACGTCTCTTGGACAAATGTCATATGGGTCTGTCAGTAGGTAATTTAAGCTGCATTAATAGTGACATTCGGAAGTTAATTAATAATATAATTTGTTACGTCAGGTAAAATATTTGTGTCAAAAATAATAAATTATGTTATTTGTGCTCGTAATTTACTGTAGTATAATGAAACCGTTTATTTTAAGATGATCGAAAAGGGAGAAGCGTTCTGTCGGGTGCACACAAACTTCACAGGCGAAGCACGGTTCGTTATGCCGAGAATTCGAATTAAGTAGTCGACGGTTCCTTTGATACGCCAGAGTGTTTTCCTTTGTCATTCACACGTTTTTATTCTTGTTAACCAGAAGTGAACCCTTTGAGATGCGAAACAAGCCACTTCGAAACGTTACTGTTGCGATTCCACATTGGATACCAAAAATCAAAATGATATTTATCAAGAACTACGTAACACACCAACACTTAAAAAAATTTAAATGTTTAATGTAAGCGTATGTCAAGAAACTTGAACAATCTTGCTAACGTATGTTCAACTCGTTTTCGGTCCCCGTGAGCTCATAGAGATAAAACCATAGGCTGCTATTGAGTAAAATTTGCTGCGTATATACCCGGGTGTATGAGAAACATCATGCCGTCCTAGTAAGTGTAATTTATTTGTCATTAGCATCAGTATAAGGCTGCCAACACCGCACCATTTTACGGAATCTCACCACAAACATGTCAGGTGATGTAGCATTAATTTAAATTCCCTAAACTGAAACTGTCGTGCGGTTCCATGAGAACCCACCATTTGTTGCGTTAGACGTTCCAGTTCTGCATGTCTCACTGAAAAAATCCGGTGACATAGTCGGGAGATCTGGGTTGCCTTAGCTTTGTGGGAATGAGAGGAACGTTTCGGTAATCACTTAACAGAGTGCTATAGAGCTCCCAAGGATGATAAAAGTGGGAGAAAGACCTCGGCAATGTCTACCATCATGCTGCCCACACGGGAACATTGGGAGTGACCCAACCGATTCCGAACATGCGTCACCACGTCTGGAAGCGAAATGCTTGGCCTGTATACTGCAACAGCCAACTACTTCAGAACTGACGATTTTAAACTGGAAACTCAATCTCATTCCTGCCGGAATTTAGATTTTACAAGATGACACTATTCTGATGATAATTTACAGTACGCATTTGTGACTGACAGCGTCTTGGGAGATTCTCACGAAGATGTCGATATTCTGTGTTACGTCGAGAACTATGAATCAATTAACACAGCACATTTACCTATACATTTCATAGCATGATTTTTCTTCATGAAGGGAGGTTTTATACACAACTTGAATTTAGTATGCTATTCTTCGGATAAACAGCCAAAGTAACTGTGTCAATATGAAATACGATTATAAGCTGTCTCGTAGGTTGCTTCAGATAATTTTATCGGCAAATTATTCTTGGAACGGAAAACAAAAAAGTAGCCTTTATTATTTTAGTACACTTTGCAATAATCAAACAATCAAAAAGCTTTAAATTGAATGGAATAAAATTTTTCTCAAAAAGAAGACACATTTAAATTTTTTCTACGTTGGTATTACATTTTTTTTAGCCCTTCTTGACAGCAATTGGGCTCTCTCAAAAGCAATTATAGTACAGAAACAGTCTGAATCACGTACACAGGCGTAGTTTTAATAATGTAATTCAGAAACCATTTGCAGCGGTTTTACAACGACCACTAGCTTATTTTGAAGTTTGGATGAATTCAGTATGACATTTTTACATAAATACCTAGCTACAGGTTTAGCAGATGTCGACAAGATTTATATACAACTTAATTCCAATCATTCGCAGTTCTAGAAGAGTTACCCTAATTGAAAATCAACTCTTGCACGTTCTGCACACATCACACGGCTTTCGATGTAGAGACATTACGCCGTTTTAGTAATGCATTTTTCTTTTAGGAAAGTAAGAAACATATCGAATGATTACGAATTTTTTTGACATAAATTGAGAACAAAAATATTTCTCACTCGCATGATGCCAAAGTGATCAAAAATGGGTATTTCGACACAAACAATTTCTTAATTGTCTAAAACTGAGTGAGGTCGTGATTTATAAAAACATTGAGTCACGTTCGAAAGGGCCTGTATTCGATTCTCGGGCCAGTCACCCTGATTTGAGATTTCCGTAATTTTCCGAAATTGGGATTATTGCTAACTATAGACCGTGACAGATTTCTTCCAGTTTTCTGAAAGTTTGAACCACATGTTCCGTATTTCATGGCCGCTGTCGACTAGGCGTTAAGCACTATGTTCCAGTCTTGTTTTCCTCTAGGCAGAAATAGTGCAGCTTTTAGCGCCGTAATAATGCATTTAGGAAATATCTGTTTCCAGAATGTTTTCATCACGAAGATATTAATCAGACAGCTCCAGCTCTCCTATCGCTTTGTCGCTAGCTAGTCAGCATCAACACTTCCTCATATTATATCAAAGTAGCTCATACTGTGCGGTCAAACACTGGGCGTTCGATTCTCGGTCTTGTCACCCAGATTTAATTTTTCCCCGGTGTTGCTGGAATTGTCGGCGACAGTGGTGTCATAAGAGACAGAATAACTGCCTCGAATATACGGGAAACGTGTAAGGAACCGACAATGGTCATCATTAGTCACATTATCTTATTGTTTTATTTTTCGTTTTTTTTTTTTAATTCTGAGAAAAAATGGTGAAATATATTATAGAGTGAATTATATGTACTTTGCGCTACAGTTCAATCATCGCAGTTGAACGTTCAAAGTATGTATAGGCCGCAATGCATGCAGAAATATTCCTGTATTCTCAGTTTGCTGGACTGTTTGTGGCCTAAATACACGATAAAAGTTCAACTGCAATGCACATACTGTAGCGCAAGATAAATAGAATTCACGTCATAATAGCAGCAATTATATTTTTCTTCTCAAAATTTCATAAAAACGTAAAATTAAATAATTCAATATGGCGTCTGATGCTGAGCCTTAAGTTATCATTAGAGATGATGGTTTATCGCGGGAAAACTTGACTGTTTGTTGGGTTTCAACGTACGTTCAGTTTATGAAAATATTACTGGCTTTCGATTGTACGGGGAGCTGTTACCTATTTGACTAAGCCAATAAGAATCCCGCCATTGTAATATCTGATGCCTATTATTGGTCTGTAGACAGCTACGTTGTGTCAGTGTTTTCAAGGCTATGTTGGCACAAACCATTTTCGCGATATACCATCATCTCTAGTTATCATTACAGAAATATCCTGGAGTGATTTTGGCAAACCGGGGAAAACTTAAATCTGGATGACTGGACGAAGTATCGAACCCGGGTCGTCCCGAACGCAAGTCCAGTGTTTGACCGCACAGTATGAGCTACTTTGATATGACATGAGATAGTGTTGATGCTGACTAGCCAGCGACCACGCGATGACAGAGCTGGGGTCGGTGAAAGCATGTCAGTGACAGCACGCCTCTGTAAACTTCAACATAATAGACTGTATACATTTCGTAAAGGGAAACACGTGCATTGTACAATCGCTGTGCCAGAAGCGGCTCTCGTTGTTCGGTTGAAGAGTCCATATACAAAGAGTATCAGCAAAGCGGTTACAAACTTTCAGGATAGATAAATCACACTCCGGCGATGGGAAATCACGAAGCAATACGTGTTCGGAAACACTTTCCTGTGACACAAAACAAAAAAAGAAAGGACACGAACAAGAGGAAAAAACATGTTTATTAATCCTAATTCAGCAAATATACTGAGAAGTCTTTGGCTGGTGATGACTATAGATGGCTCTTTATATTCTTTGTTCTTAGTTTTTTGCCGTATAAAGAATAATAAACATGTTTTCTCCTCTTGTTTGTGTCCTTTTTTTTTTCTTGTGTTTTGTGTCGTTACTATCGCGCCAGGAAAACGTTTCAGACAATGCATTGCATTGCAAGTTTGTAACCGCTGTACTGATGCATCCTGTATTTAAGTAATGTCACAACCTGGGACGTGTGGATGACAGACAATAGCAAGCTCCCCTAAACTTATTTATTTGCGCTTTGCAACGGTATGTATATATAACATTTTACCTATGTTACAGAGATATATTTAAAATCATACGTACGCGTTCTTCTGTGAACTAGGTCAGTATCTATTAATCGCTATTACTGTCCTGAGACAGAAAACCCACGAAAGGCGTTTGACCATCCTCTTTGTAATATAGAATGGCCAGCACGTTACGTATACCAGCCATGACGTAGAGTAGTTGTGAAACACTCCTACTTCGTAACGTACTGTGTACTTTATTGACAGTAAATTGCACATGAATATACATTAAACTTAAACTTAACTGCATTTACGCGAAAAGAGGCCCTTCTAACGGAAACGATGTTAATAGAATATTCACGCTAAAGTGATAATATAAATTAACATTTTTAATTCATACTTTTACATAACCTATACACGTCAACTTTTGAGCCCACGAAACTAGTTACTTAGCAGGAAGATGTAAAGTGGCTTCAAACGTGCTTGCTTTGCCGTGAATAGCCCAAATATTTCACGATTAGTTTAAATATTATACAGTTTGTCCAGAAACTGCCGTATAGTAAGCACACACCACCCGAATTCTGGACTGATCTGAATAAAGAAAATGTAAGTGTCCAAATGTTGTACGGTGACATTTTTCGTGCATAATGTGACCACACAGCTCGGAGGTAGTCCCCTCTTGCACTACATGTGTATCTTACTACCATTGTTCTGTCTAATATATAATAGGCGCGGGTTCAAATCCCAAACAGTCCAAACATGATTCTACATATTCTCAACGTAACATATGTAAAAATAATACCTGGACGTGGAGCGTAAGAATGGATCTTTCTCCATGCTGTGTTGCCACATCGTGCACGCAAAATGTCATCGTACAACATTTTGTCAGTAACATTTTCATCATCAGTTCAGCCCAGTGTTCGCATGAGGTGTGCTTAATATACATCCTGTATAGTGTTATTAACGAGTACTGCCAGTGCGACGTGACCTGCGTTTCATCTACGGGAACAACAAGGTTGCGGAAATTACAGCAATTTAGAGGGTCTCATCACCTCCTCGGAGATGTCCGACTGAAAGCCTTCCGGAGCGTGACGAGGACTTGCCGCTGAGTTAGATAAATCCCAGGGTTCTCAGAGCAGCCATTCATCCTCCGCTGTCCGGTCCTTGTCACAAAGCTTCCTCCAACATTGTGTCCTGGGTACAAACATATTGGATTAATTGAAGATCGACATGATTAATGCGTCCGTGCATTAGGGTCACCTTGACGGTAAAAATACAGTAATTTTAACGACTCAATTTAGAGCAATTACGTAGAAACGGTTTTGATGCTATTTTTGGAATTAAACATTATTTTTACTCCTGAATCACGATCCATAAAGAAAGGTGAGCTGAGACGATCACCAATCAGAAGAGCCACGATCTTATGGCGAAAATATTTTTGCATTAATTGGTTTCAATGTCTTATGTGCACATCTGCAGGTCTGTTTCATGGTCAGTGAGTGGATGTTGCAATTCTGACTTGTCGTGGGGTTCTACTGGCGAATCAAAGACGTATGATGTCTAGAGGTACATCAATTTCGCAGATACATTCCAGGTCAGGTTGAACGCCAATTATGTAAACTTCATTGTCATGTCTGTGACTTGCTGGCGGGGGTTATGAAACGCGTTTGACTACTGCAAGCCAGTAGTAAATAAGGAAATAATGCGAAGTGCTATCGCTAGAGCCACGATTTTATGGCGAAAAGATTTTTGCAACATTCGGCTTCAATGCGTCATTTGCACATCTGCACCTCCGTTACATCGTCTGTGATTGGATTATTTTTCTCACACTTGCCTTCGCAAATTTTAGACGTACGGAGTCACAATAATCTTATTCTGATTGGTGAAGTCAAATGAGAAACGTGTCTAAACAATGACACGCTGCCAATAACCATGAAGCATAGCTGCCGATGTGCACGAGAGACACTGAAACAAAGTGGGGCAAGAATCATTTCGCGACAAAATCGTGACCCTAGCTATCGCTTGCTACCTGCTTGTACGGTTATAAGCCAATAGATAATCGATTGTGGGCAGCGGGTGTATAGGACTGACAAGTCTAGGCTGCTGCCAGATGAATCCGCGAAATTGACGTACCTCTAATGATGTCTCAATTGTCTTACTATGATTGGTGCGGTCAAATGAGAGACCAGTCTGAAGAAAGGCACGTTGCCAATAACCACGAATCAGAACTACTTAAATGCACGCGAGGTACTGAAACAAAATTGGCCAAAATCTTTTCCCGACAAAATCATGGCTCTACCAATCAGGCTTACTCGCTGCATGAGTTTATAGTCATTCAAATATTTTTCATATTTTCTATTTATTTTAGATTTTTATGATTAATGTATGAATTATTCTTGTAAGAAAAGTTCAAGAAATCCGCAACAAATTATTATTGAAAATTAACTACGGTTATTATAAGTGGAGATAATGGTTTATCGTGGGGAAATTTTGACTGTTTGCTGGGTTTCAACGCATGTTCAGCTTACCAGAAGATGACTGGCTTTCGCTTGTACGTGAAGCTGCTGCCCTGTTTGACTGAGCAATAAGACTCCCGCTATTGTAATATTCGATGGCTGGTATTGGTCTGCAGACAGCTACGTTGTGGCAGACGTACATCGCCCAGTCATGTGCGTTGTAATTAACTACAGTGTTTTCAAGGGTATGTTGGCACATAACATTTTCGCGATATACCATCATCTCTAATTATAAGGATTTAATTGTTAGTATTTTGCAACAAAAATTTAAGACCAGTGCTGTAGTACCATCTTGATTTGGATATCACAATGAATATTAAAGAATGTAGTATACGATAAAGAAATTTAAGCGAAATTTATTCAGGGATTTGTGTGTATTTGCAGTTAAATTTTTTGAAAAAAAAAAAAAAATGAAGATATGGAAGCTAATTACTAAGTGTTTTATTTGAGAGAGATTTCTTCGCGAAGCTGCTATGGCTTTCAATAAACACTTGAGCCAGTGTATACCACTATGCTGTTTTTTTTAAAATTATATTTATGATTAAAATATATGTTTGAAAAGTATTTTTTTTTCTCAGTTTGGTTTCGTGATTTTACGACATTTCGGTTGATGTAACGTTACAAAACCATGAAATACACCCAAAAAGCCGAAAAAAATTGAAGATTTTGAATAGCTCAACGTTGCTATGTTAATAGGCTATCGAGGATAATGAACTGTCTATTTTATTCATATGACTGCAGGCCCAATTATACATATATATTTATTTTGTCTCTTAAAAGTTTGAACATTAACTCTTGTAGCATTAAGTGTCGGTAAGATGGCAATAAAAACCGTTAGCAACAACTTATAGAAAAAATATATTCAAAATGAGATAAAGAAATCCCGATACCCGGTACTAATACGTAACTAACAGGAGTAAACAATAGAACCGTGACAAAATAACTGACGTGTTATCAGGTTGTTATAATATGACTGAACACAGTCCCAAATCAGGATAATGATACAAAAGCCTTACAACGTACGTGGTGGTGTGCTTAGATCGCTAATTAAATTATTTTAATTATTTTCACAAAAGTCAGGTACACGGAAACTTTGGTGTCGAAGAGTCACATTACTTTTTACGAGCATAATAAATAGTGTAAAGTTTTATGAGATAAACCATATGATAGATAGATGTAATTATCCAGCCTTGTTATGTAGTCATACACACGTATTTAAAGAATTGATGCCAGTCTTTAATCGAAAGTTTCGTTCCCTCACTTGGGAAGAAAGAAATACGAAGAAAAATTACGGCATGGTAAGCTTAGTTACACAAAATATGCTATAAGCTTTGAAATGTTCAGTTATAAAACGAACGGTGATACTGACGTAATGAATATTTGTAAATTAGTCTACTAAATCTACAGAATGCGTCAGGACCGAATGTATTAATTTTGCATGGTCACAGGTTATGAAAATGTATCTCGATAGTTTGTTTTTAATTTGTCCGCAAGTGAATCACAGTTTAAAATTACATTTTAATAAAGAACAAAAAAAAAAAATTGACAAATATTACCCTGAATCATGGTGTAACTGTTCCATTAAATGTTCTCTACAAAATTTTTCTTTGAGAACAATTTAAGTAACTGTGTATCATTGGCATTGTTTTTATAGCATAAGTAATTTTTAAATAGAATTGACTTTAACATTAATGTTACTAAATTATTTTGGTTGTAGCAAATTTTTTTCTTACGATTCCCGCATACTTTTAATAAAAACTGTTTACGGCAAAGTTATTTCGTAATGGTTTATAAACAACAATTTTGTTTGCAGCAACAAGACTTGTGTTGTGACGATGAGAATTATTTTAGAATAATCATCCTCCGTCGTATTCAGGCCGGCTGTATCAAGGTGTTTGGTTTGGTTTTCTTTGGTTCTTCATGAAAGACCAGATAATAAATTATTTAAGTCGAAAGGATGGACATACAGCTGTATAGAAAGCTGGCTTCATATTCGTGTGGGACTCGCTCGCGTTTTGTCCGAATTTGAACACATTGTTACAAGTATGTTGTCTGAGACCTCCAACCTGGTTTGTTCTTGATGGGGGTCTTAATATATATAAAAAAATTACTTAACTTATTACAAACCGTATTAAAATGATATACAATCGTGATAAAACACTAACCTGCACGAAATTGGATCACAGTATATTAACTGGGGAACTTCAGCCAATAATTAGGGACCCCTGAATTTCGCTAAAAGAATTGTAGAGTGGAAATTCTGAATGATCCAAGTGCTAAAAATATGCTTTCCAGTATAAGAGAAAAACAGGGATGCGAGATTACACATATATTTGGGACAGGCAATCTTTCAACGATCATAAAAACTTTTAAGAAAATAATTGGGACTTAGTTCTTACAGCAAAACATAGGCAACTGCATATAGTTCATTTTGATGTTATAACTAAATTCGGTGTATTTTGGCACTTAGATCATTTAGAATTTCCACTCTACAATTTTGCAACCATTGTTTAAATGCCTTATGTGAATTTCTACAGCTCTGATTCGTGGTTATTGGCAGCGTATTTTTGTGTGGGGGTAGTCACTTATTTGACCGCACCAATCAGAACAAGGTGGCTAGAACCCCAAGACGTACGGAATTCAAACGACCAATCACTGACCACTAAGAAGGACTGCAGGTGTGCACGCAAGGCACTGAAACAAAGGGGGCAAAAATCTTTTCGCGAAAATCATGAGTCCCTACCAATATGCTAGGGATAGGAAAATTTCGCGAAATCCATTAAACCGCAAGCTAGAATCCACTGTCCTATGCACACTCAAGCCCCGTACATTCGTTCATTGTTTGCTGTTTAATTGAGTAGCAGCTGGATGACAAATCGTCGGTGCTTGAGTAGGCATAGGTAGGGACCCCTGTTTTTCGCGAAAAGAATTTTGCCGCAGTTTGTTTCAGTGCCTTACGTACACATTTGCAATTCTGCTTCATGGTTATTGGCAGCGTGTCTACGTGAAGAGACGTATCTCGTTTGACTGAGCCAATTACGACAAAGTTCCTAGATCACCGCACGTCTGTGATTTGCCGGTAGAATCCCAAGGCTCGTGAGAGTTAAAATATCCAATCACTGACCACGAAGCAGAACTGCAGATGTGCACGAAAGACACCGAAACAAACTGGGGCAAAATTCTTTTCGCGAAAAACAGGGTTCCCTAGTTATAGGACACGGTCGTAGAAGATCAGGTCTGGACACTCGCCTATCTAACAATGTATTTTGCCTGACCTCCTTGTTGTTTGGCTGCAGTTCGCCAAGTTACTGAGAATATTGTGTTTTATTGGCGCTTCAGTTAGGGCGGTCGGACTCAAACTCCGCCAATTTTTTCCATTGTTAAATTTATAAAGTAAATAAAGACTGCTGGAGTCTTTTCTTAAATTTGTGAGCGAAGAAAGTATTTCATAAATTGATAAAAAATACGTTTTGAAAAATTGTTTATCTTAGTGGAAAGGAAGTGGGCGGAGTTTAGTCCGACCGCCCTAACTGAAGCGCCAACAAAACACAATATTCTCGGTAACTTGGTGAACTGCAGCCAAACAACAAGGGGGTCAAGTTTCCAGGCGAGTGTCCAGACCTGTTCTTCTACAGCCGTAGCATAGGACAATGGATTCTAAAATGTAGGTCATTGAATTGGCGAATTTTCCTATCCCTACCAATAACAGACTTGCAAGTAAACGAGGACAGTATCGGTACTACTTCAACTCAGCTGTAATTAAATACTTACCGAGACTGCAGCGATGTTCAGACAGTTCGTCTCAAAAACACATAATTCAGCGCAGTTTAGCCTGCAGCTAATTGAACTTCGCAAAGTTTCCCTGTCCCTAATTGTGGGCCTACCGTAGTAATAACGATAGTGAATCGGTGATACAGTTTATTTGAACGCTGGATTATTTAAACTGTCTGATAGGAAGAATAAACTGGGAGTCTGTAATCAGCGGGAAAGTTATATTTTTTTGCAGTTAAGTCCGATGTTAAAGTTCTACACGCATTTCAGGCCATTTATTTCATCGAATTATTCCTATAACTACTTCGAATAAGTGCTTACAATGTTTCGCGCTATTTTAAGGCGTTTTGAATTTTTTAAAAGTATTTTAACAATGTTTAGCTTTAAATATTTTGCAATATTATTGTTTACATGTGTTTAAAATGTTTGAAGGAGCATTAAAGATTAAACAGTTGTTTCAAAATATGTAAAAGTATTGTTTAGGGTAAAACTTTTAAAAGATGGTTAGTAACCATCTTTTTATCAATATTTATTTTCTTAAATGTTGTTAAATATTTTTAACAGAGATCGGCCTCTACCGTGTGCGCATTCTCCGCGGCAAGTCACGACAATGTTGGCTAGCAAGAGACGTCGAACGAGCCTATAGTCACTTGGAGACTAGTCAACTGTCAGAAAATAACACAAATTTCGCATGTCTCTATTCAATGGGTGAACTCCGAGACACATAACAGCCTTAAATTGACCTAAGTAGACAAGAGCCTAAATATATTGAACCATAGATAAGGGCCTGAAAAATTAGCGTTTTCTTTTGGACGTAAGCAGGAATCCAAACCACTAAAACTTCGTGTCTCTTTCTCAATTGGCTGTTGCTTTATTTAACTCCTCATGGAGAGCGTTGAGCCAATAATAAAGAAGCAAGTACATGGAGGCCAAATCATGTTGTTCCGCCGTGCCAGTGCGCAGCTAATGAAGAGCTGTTGTTTGTTTGAGTGCACATATATTCTTGGAAGCTAGCCTACATATCAGTGAACCCGCGAATTTGTCAGGTCTCTAACCATAGCTTGTCTTGAAATATTTTCTCGAAAACCATGTCTTGTTTCCCTAATGGACATTGAATACTTTAAGAGTTATCTTAAAAATGAATTCGTTAAGAAATAATGTTTCATCATCGGTAGCAGCAAATTTGGCAGGCAAAGTCCTATAGGCTCTTTTCGTAATAGTATAAAGTGCTTGACCAGTAGTCAGGCGCAGGAAATCTAACTGCCCACCTACAAATACATATATTATAGTGCATATAAGGAAATAAGCAAGACTCCTGTCGAAAATCGTTTTGCTGATGTACCAAGTGTTAATGGCGTGCTTGGTTTGGCGAGCACGGATTAATATTAACACTCACGAAATAAACGTTACGTAATCACTTCGTTAAATAAAAAAAAATAGTAAATATATTATCAAAATTTTTGTTCCTTAAAGATGCGTGCAAATTTATCGGTCTACGTTACAGAAACGCTAAACTAAAAATTCTAAACCGCTTTACTAAGTCCGACTCCAATAATAATAATAATTTTATATTGTTGTCCTAATAAATTTGTTGTTTTCTAAGTAGTCTAAAAATAAAGTAATTATTTTTTACTTTTTAGTGCATATTTCAGAGTAGGTTTTTTGAAGTAGGTGTTGTTTTTAGTTAATTTTTTTTCTTATCCCACCATTAAATATAAAGTAAGGTTCGTTCGTTAATGAATCGATTAGTTGGATAGTTAAATAATCATTTTAGTTTTTTACGAGTCCTTATCCAATACATGTTATTCTGCAAGACTAAACAACCATGACTTAATTTACTTTCATTCTAATCCCACTATTTCACACTTTATCAATGTTCAGAGGGTATCAATGTTGTTATAGGACGCAAGTCTCGCCAAATTTGTCTGTTTTCTGCATGAATATTCCATGTCTAATAGTTTGAGAAGGACAGTACTGAGCCGGCCTGCCCAGGTGTGTTGTTCGCCGTCTGCATAGCAATGATTGGATTCGGGTGGTTTTACTGGCCGTCTCGTGTGTCAGCTTTCATGCGCCGGATGGGAAGGGGTTTGGGAGAGCGGGGAGAGAGCTCTTTGCATGCGTCGGGCCGGTGATTGGCCGGCGATGATCGAATCCCCTGGATCCCTGGACGCGCGACAATCGCGGAGATTTGTCGCCTCCGCCGAGCGAGCGGCGGGAATATTGCGACGCGGCTTGAATACGGAACGAGCGGTAATGCGGATGGTGCGACTGCGTGGCATGGGGGGTCAGCCGTGCGTCCAGGGAATTATTGCGAAGGAAACACGACCGGCACGTGTGGCCGTCACGTCGTCGGATCTCATCCTCTGCACTCCTCCCCAACCGTTCATTGGCACGAGCTCGTTCCCAGAGACATGATGACCGACCGTTTCTGCATTCCGACCAGATACATCAACGTCACACTGCTAAAAATCTCCGTGAATTTCCGGATAATTTTACGGAAATGTCTGTTTAATTAACGGAAACATTATTTTGTAAGACAGTTATACATAATTACGTCTCATTAATCAAACATATGTAAAACTACGAGAATAAACTTAAAAAAATAATAACCGTACACATTATTGTGCCTGCATCATATTAAAGTTACATTAATATGTGAGTTTCCATAAATTGAGCTAATTGCCTTCCGTAAATCAACGAAATTTTTTGAACAGTGCCACCTTATGTTTGTAGGAGTTTTTAGCAACTGTTGTGTAGTACTCCTTAGTAACATACAAAAAATTCCACTGGCATTCGGTACCACATGAAATACTCTCATGTACACCTTTATAAATATATCGTTAATAAACGGAAATAGTGTCCGTAAAAGTAAATTACGGAAATGTTTATAGTAAATATACACTACGGAATCATACGTAATATGTCCGTAAGTCTGCGGACACTTGCGCGAAAAAAAATCGTAAATTTATTGGTTAACGAGCTGTAAATATTACGGCCATATATGTTAATAACATCAGCGGTAAATCTGCGAATCTGTAGAAATACAATTGTAGCATTATATAAATGTAAGTATGGCTCTGTTCCGTGTGATGAAACTGTTTTACGGAAACTTCTGTTGGGTCAGGAAATAAGTTTCCGTGAATTCACTGAGGTATCCGGAGAAATTTTTACCGGAAATTCCGTAAATCGAAGAAGAAAATTTTTCTCAGTGAAGGGACGTTCACGGATATGGACATCGCCTCAAGAGATTTTCGTAAAATACTGCAAAATACAGTGTGACAAAATTCTACTGATATCTTTCACTTGACAGGGTAGTTAGGTATTAGGGCTTATCATCTCGTTGATAGCAAGGTCGTTAAATAAGCGACCAGTTATTGGTTGAAGAGATTTTGGTCAGCACTTAACATTTAACAACTAGGTCTTTAACGCTGATGAAGGGTGACATGTGGTGAGCATGCAGCAGGACCGGAATGAACGGGCGGGAGAAACGGGAGATCTCAGAGAAAACCTATTGACAAGCGGCGTTTTCCGGCACGATTCCCACATGCGAAAATCAGTGAATCGACTCCGCCGGGAATCGAACCAAATAACCCGTGGTTCGGACACAAAGTAAATGGGTGTTCAGTTAAGAACCATCCTGAAATTCTCCTGAAGTAATTTCGGAGAAAACCCTTGGAATTCAAAATTAGGATGGCTGGATCATATTATAGTCCTGAATGCGAGTCGAATGTCTTACCACTGCGACACCTCGCTTGGTGACTTGGATGAAAGAAATACATGTACAACTAAACAAGCCTGGACTTCGTTTCGAAGAGAGATAGGGCGGAACTAAAGCATAAGGAATAGCAGTATCACGATGCCATTCAAACGAATCTAACAAACTAGAGTTTGTATCAGAGACTACCCAGTAAAATCATATTTATATTACAAGACAATGAACACAATCATGGTTTTTGATACGTGGCACCTTTGGTCTATCACAAATTTTAACGATTGTAGTAGCTCTTAAGGTGCCGAATCATATTTTGTGGGGTAAAGTGAAAAGTACTTGCATTAGAGAAACAAAACATGGTTAATAGTAAACCAAACTCAGTGACAAAAAATGGAATTATGATCAGACGTATGCATCCCCTATCAGGTAAAACATAGCGGTTTGTACTTAATTTTTGTAACGAGCCAGTGGTTCGCGCAGGCACGCGACTGAAGGGCCTCGCCACCATCCCCTTCAAATCATGCTCGCTACCTACAGCCCAGGCTGCGAGGTGCCGGAATGCGCCCCCTATCTCCGGCTGACCTCCCTGGCGTCGTAGCCTGCTCGGGCGGAATGACTTCATCGGCCTTCTGAATGAGTGGGCACCTGTCCATCACCATTTGACCGGCATTCAACTTGGGTGTGCCTGAGTGTTACCGAAACATAGGGAGGGTTCAACTTACGTCACCCAGCCCTGTCGGCGAACTTGGAGAATATTCTCGGCATCGTCGGAGGTAGTATAAATACAGGGTCGCTGCGAGCCATGAAAGAGTCTGAATGGCGATTAGCCAGTGAGTGTGCGCGACGGGTTAACGAGGCCAGACCAGCGAATTAAGACGAGGCTTTTCTAGTGTGGACGATGGTGACTTTCCTGGAGTGGTATAAGTGTGAGTGGACGAAAAAGTTAGACGGTATGTAACTGTGATTTGCGAGACATTCCTATATACAGACTGTGCGATGGGAGGACTAAGCGAGAGAGACATTTAATTTTCACGTATCACATTTACTTATTATCTCCGGTAATAATTATGTTTGGGTACAACGCACGTCTCAACATTTTGGGGAAAGAGTTGAATTCGCCCTTTTCTTTTAGTTACAAATAAACAAATTACATTCTTACTTGCATCTGCAGATTTTATATGGGTGATCAAAGATGTGGAAACTACTTATAAATGGGATACTGCTCAGATTGAAATAATTACAATTTTTATGAACCATTCAAAGCCTTGCAAAAAATATAACGTAACACTTTACATTTCACAAATCAATATATGAGAGTATATATATATATTTTTTAGTAAATTACTTTCTGGAAACCTTTTCCTTCAGAAATTTAACGTAGACTACTTCTTGTTTTAAGTTTCAGAGATTTTTGTTTATAGGAGACTCAGCAAGAAGAAATTAATTTAACACTGATTTCCCCGTTTCTCATACTACAAGTCTGTAAGCTTGATGGACAAAGCCACTGACCATCGACACTTATGTGAAGTTATCATCACCGTTGATTATATCATAACGCGTCTTAACATGGAAGTTATCCAATGTCCACGGTCGCTAAGGAGTAATGGTGGCGGAATGTATTCTTGTAAAGGAGGAGGAAGGGGAGGTACAGGATCGTTGACAGAAATTGGTTTCCGATTTTTTTTCCTATACGACTTATAAAAACAGGAGGGGTCAGCGGGTCCTCCCCCAGGAAAATTTGGATTTTAGTGTGCAAATTGGTGCTATTTTAAGTGGTTTTCTACTCTAAATATTGAATATACAGCTGGCAGAAAGCATAATATTTTTTTAATATTAAAACTTATGCTGGGTACAAATGCCTATATTGTCCCTCCCCTATGTTCTAGGGAAGTGACAGTGCCCCCTGTCCCTCCCCACTCCGCCATCGCTGCTAAGGAGACCGAGGAAGTGGTGGCTATTCGAGCTGAGACACACTCGTGAATAATAATTTATGAACACCAAGACGACTTTTGACTTGTTCGACAAAGATTGTTCTAGTTAGAATGTCCCGGCGTTTTTCTCTGCAGTAATACACGGCGTAATGAAGCGTTTTCGCAGGCGGCACGCCCCGCAATCAACAGGAGTGGCGTCAGGCTCGGAGTGAAGGATGAAACGTCTCCGGGGCTGTGTTCGGAATGGGGCTGATGCAGCGGATTAAGTATTCGCGGCTGGCTGGTGCGTTTGTCGTCGCAGGTCCTTGGTGGGAGCGCCGCCGTATCTCAAGACGAACAAGATGGTGGGAGCCCTCGGAAGACGGCGCGACACCCGGTGGGCGGGGGGCGGACGGCAATGTTTCAGAGTGGCTCGCCTCCTGGGGGAGGCTTCCATTAGCGGTGACAAGTGGTGTTTGTTCGAGGAGACTTAACAAGTTGCGGAGTGAGGGGCGAGTGCCTCGCGATGATCAGTCGTCCTCGACTGCAGGCGCCCACACTCCTAGCAGATCACCGCAGATGATAGCGACAGTGCTGCAGAGTACACACCACGACGAGTTGTTGGAGGAGTACCAACTCCGCGACACAAGTACATATAATGAATGGAGCGACGTTGTAAGGGTACCTGCGAACTATAAAAGCGGCTGGAAGACAAGCTGAACAACAAGTGTGCACCAGAAAAGAGTTTATTCTCCAACTTTGGATCAACTCTCAACTGCCAATTATAAACTATTTCAGAACAACGGAAAGTTACCTTAAAAAGAAGGAAATATAAAAGAAATACAACGAATACAATTTATGTGCGAATAAAAATTTTATACTCTGCATGTGAAATATACTCATCATACAGGAATGTTATGAAAGAGACCACACCGGACCCATTAATATTCAGTTAGATACGAAAATAATAACTGACACTCTTAAATACAAGAAATCCAGTTGTCGAAAATAGACTTACGAAAACTGTATGATCTGATCCCGGCATGACGTAGGTTCTAAGGAACCGAGTGACGTCCTGGGGTGTTCGTACACAGTTTTGTTGAACCGAGTACAATAATCTCAACTTAATGGTAATATTTCTATTTTTATACAAATGGGGTTTTTATAATGTAATTACAAATGTACAAAATATTTTCTAATCTGCCT
This sequence comes from Medauroidea extradentata, assembly GCA_003012365.1. Classification (NCBI taxonomy): domain Eukaryota; kingdom Metazoa; phylum Arthropoda; class Insecta; order Phasmatodea; family Phasmatidae; genus Medauroidea; species Medauroidea extradentata. The sequence goes on from PNEQ01005826.1 coordinate 55,087, forward strand.
TCACTATCCATACATCAGTGTCACACTAAGGCCGGTATTCCTAAACGTGTGTATAAGGGTTTAGGTGCAGCATATGTCATGCCTAGGCGTTATCGGTATTCCTAAACGTTTGTATAAGGGTTTAGGGTAAGGTCATTGCCTATTCAGGACTGATCTGTGACTTTTCCTTGTCCTAATATAACTACGCATGCGCAGTACGCTTAGCCCTACAGACGGCTACGTACGTTAAAACGTATTTTACCGCTGCTGGACGAATATCGCTTTTAATAATAAAAAGAGAAAACAAAAACATTCGAATCATACAGAAAATGAAACTTTGTGGCAGCAGGAATACTAAATAATAACTCACTAGCATTTTAAAAGCCCAAATAATCCAAAACCATTAAATTTGTAGTTTTAAAAGCTTCGCTGTAAATGTAATTTTATTGAGCGTTATTACGAAATTGATTGAGTAGCTCAGGCGCTAACTTGTCGGCCCGGTAATACTTTTATTTGGGATCGAATCCCGGTCACTCCAAATTTTTTTTTTTTACTTTTTATATATTATGTATCACAATAAGGTAAAAATGAAATTAATGTTTACTTCCATAAATATAGTTTCTAAGCATTAAACTGACTCAAAAATATAGAAATAAGATAAATGTATATTGAACCATTAATGAATAGAAATTTTTCCTCCTGTGAATTGTAGTCAACATGTAGGAATACCACGTCTAGT